>JAQFXW010001881.1:0-13993 GCA_034693945.1 Dendrobaena attemsi
CACATTCTGACTATGGCAGCGGCCATAAGTCAACGTACTGTGTAATTATATATACTGTGGCTGAATTCTCCGATAATCAAATTTAGTGGAGGCACGAACTTAGATTATTATTAAGTTTGCATCAACAGAACTTGAACGATAGAGCGACTGCGCACTCTGGAATCTGTCATCTCCGAAGATATCTAAGATGGCGGCGCTCGACTCGAGAATGTCATCGATGTGTATGAAGTTGGTCGATTTCATTAAATAAGATAACTGAATTTAAAAAAAACTGATTCCGAATGATGACCCAGGTTTCGATCGGGAGTCAGGGAGATGTCCTGAGACTGTTCCTGGATAGTATGGTAGAGGACGTGGATGTGGATAGCCACGGCCATGCAACTATACACAGTGGCCATTTCATGGTCAGCTGTGTGCACGAAGACGCCGAAGATGCGGACAGTTCGTCGTCGCAACCCTCCGTCAAGGAAGAGGCTGAAGCACGACCGGAGGAGGGATACAACTTTGAAAATGCTAACAGAGAACCGTCCGACAGCTACAAATTCGGTGCAAGAAGTACTAATCAACTGTCGATTGATGCCTCACTGGCCACGCTCTTCGAACATATGACGCTCGCTTACAGGTAAAACGGTTCAGCGAGATTTTATTGCCGTACATCATCGACCCATCAGATATATTGTATTTTAGAAAGCATTGCATACTCTCGTTCATTGTTCTCTGCATTCGTATTCATATAAAATTATATTTTTATGGCTGACTTAATGTTAGTGTACATAGCTGATAATTTCTTAAGTTTTTGATCTTGCTGTTAATTCGTAGTTTGAATTTGCTGAAATTTTTGTGGCTTCACTTAACTCATAAATTATGGCATTTGTCTGCAAGTCAGCACGTTTAATTTGGTCTTCTGATTTGTAAAAGAGCATGGAGGAGGGAGAGAGACTTAGAGCATTAGTTTGTGAGCCGAATTCGGCTCAGGAAAGACCCCCTTTGGCTCAACTCATCCGTTGTATGCTAGACTGTGTTGTAAATTGATATGTGTAATGAATCGGGTGCCTTATCTATATGGCAGCGAACAGTTAAATTCTACTCTTGTAATGACCAGTATCATTGATTCATTCTATCTGTCTGTAATCATACTGCGGTTTTATCAGTTTGAGTGTGTTAAACGATGATTATAGTTCTAAGCAGTAGTGAAACATTTTCACCAAGAATGAAAAAAGTCTTAACCCATTAATGCCGAGATACCGAGCGGTAAATAAAATCCATGCATTTTATTACCATCTTGGCATTAAAGGGCTACGTCTGGGTTGAAAAGTTTATTCACTTCACTGAATCCATTGTTCTGTCCTTTTTCGACATACAAGCTAATGAAAGATGGTGATTGCATGTGGTTATGATTTTAATTTGTAGCGGTAAAATAACATCTCCTAAGTGGAAAAACTTCAAGGGGATTAAAGTGAAATTAAAAGACAAAATTCGACTGAATAACATCATCTGGAGAGAATGGCACATGCAGTGTAAGTTTAGTAAAATTCTCATGATCATGTTTTGCATTGGCAGATTCGGCAATTATCACTATATAAACTTCTGTGAATGATTGATTGCAAACTAGATATAATGTTATGTTGCACTGCAAATTGATATAGTTCTATTTCTGCAGATTTCGGAGACCATTATATGGTTATATATAATTGAGACATTGTTGGCCATGAGTAATTTCTTACTAGATGCAACTCTATCATGTAAAATTTAGGAAATATGTCATTTGTGTAGCAATACATTGAAGCATAAAAAGCACTTACTACATTTATTGTGAGCCTGACCTTATAAAAGGTCTTAATAACTTATAAGGTCTGTACTGTTATGATTCCCCACTTGATAAATGTTGTACCATTCTGCATAATTATATGCGTGCTGGACATTAAACATAGGTGTGATACATTTGAAGCACCTCTTCACATGCCGTATCTGTAGTGCTAATATTATTGTAGGCCAGGTCTCTCCATTTGAGACTTGGTTTTGTACTACAGTTTATTTATAGCCACATCTGCACATTATGAAGATGAACTGTAAATGCTCAGATAGAATTATCAGTAGTTTCTCATTTTACTCTCAGATTGCTTTACTGTTACCTTGGTAACATTCATTCAGAGAACTTATGTGACACCTCTTCAATAAATCTTCTAAGAAGTGCTCTTTGTCCTGGCCCATATGCTGATGTTATGTGTCGTATTGATGAGAAATGCATTTATTCTGACTGTAACACTTATTCAGACATTTCATTCACCTCTACCTGTTTAACTGAATTTGGTCTATTTTCTATAGACATAAAGCGTCAGAATCCCATAATTTGCCAGTTTGAGGCACCGATTTCAGAGCGCACTCACTCAAAACCAGAGGTAAGGAGCAACAAATTGTATTTACTGGATTTTGTTTTGAATGTAGTGTCTAATATGAGCAGACACAGCTGTTGCTAGAGCTGGTGTGCCGCAAAGGATTGGTATGTCGCGAGATCTCACAGCATACGTGGTCGTTTTTTCTTTTCATTGACTTAGTCTACTAAGACCTACGTTAGCAATGTTGCATTCATTCAGTCATTTCAAACATTTCATAGGGCTTAATTTTCTTGTCTGAGAGTGATATTTTCACAGTATTCACACATAATGAATGCAATTGTGTGTTGGCAAAATAAGGGAGTAGGTTTAGGTGTGTTGCATTCCAAAAGAGGTTAAGAACCTCTGTGCTAGAGCATTACATTTGAAATGTGTCAAGACTTTTTTGGATGAATTTTCCATGTGGTCTGTTTGTGGATGAACCATGTCTAGTTAATACAGAAATGCCATGTTACTACATTATTTCCACCTGCTGACATGGTTTGCTACTTTACTATTTGAATGCTGTGTAACAGTTATATTCTTATGTACATTGGATTGATTATGTAATACTGACATGATTTATAGTTACGAGAGATGAATTCATTAACCAAACTTTTTATTTCTGTTGTTTTTAATACTTGATGACGAGCTTCGCTGTTTTCTCAGTTACTTTTAGTACACTCTCATGGTTAACTGTTAGCAAACTTGATTAGCTTAGTAATCTTGCAACAAACCCACAAAGCTTTCCATGCAGGCCACAGGTGCAAAATTGCAAGGTTAAAAGTTTGTGCTTGCTAAAGTGGTTTGCAAATTGTGGAATCGGTACATAAGTTGACTGTTGATTAGTGCTATAAATAAGCTACAATTTTCCGTTTATTGTTTGTGCGCCTGTGGAATGGATGAAGAGTTCGCAAAGTCGAAGGTTGCCGGGTCATTTTCTTAATATTGTTTAAACAAGGTTTTTGATGGTGCAGAACTTTTGTTTAAATTACCGGTTGTAAGCTAATTCAAAGTCATCATCTGAGCAATGCAGTGCAAGTCAAGAGGATTTATAACGTTTCTACTATAGGAAAATATAGGAATGCCTCTGTGAAACTTACTGAAAGATGTAACTTTATCAGGAGGTTCCGGCCTATCATGACATAAAGATAATTTGGAAGTCCTTTTTTTAACGATGATGCCGCTTCTATTAGTCAACATCTCCTCTGAAAATGAACGTTGTTTGTAAGTAAATACCACTAATGGTGCTATGTAAAAGCTGTGTTGCATTGCAACATTATATATTTCGTTCCACAAGCAGACTAAATCTCATGGTACCTTGCACTATTGCAGCACTAGAACAGTTTTGGCCCAGTCCTGGTCTTCTGCATCAATTGATCCGTCTCTATGGAATGCTCTTATGCCTACTGCTTGATCGAAGAAAACTCTTACTGGAAACTTTTCTTCTTCTTATGCTCTTCCAAAGACCTATGTCTTCTCTTGTGGCCTAGCATACTGGGAGCACCTCTGAATGAGAGAGTTGCTTTACAAATTTATGCTTTAATACGATACAATACCTTTGAAAAATAAAAGTTTTCAGCTACTCAAACACACTTCTACACACACCTACCACACATGCACACATACATGCATACACAGATGTCATGTCACTGAGGTATGTCAGACTTAAAAATTGTTTGTACAGTCATTAAACTGAAATTTAACCGGCTTTTGGTATTGATTGAGCATTGAGTGAGCAACCAGACTATCATCGCTCTGATTGCTTTTGTTTCATATTGTCCATGTTAGTGCGATTATTAAGTACAACTGTTAGTAGGCAATTTCGCAATTGCTATGTTCTCACTTTTCATCGATATTTGTATAGTGAGAAGTTGTAACTTGTTTTGTCAAAAGCGTAACACATTGCAAGACTTTTACAGTACTGGTTCTAAACGGGTCAAAGAGATTCTCAAATACATAATGGTTTCGTTTCATCTGTCAGGTGATGTCATCCCTAAGATTTTGAACCCTGTTAACCCAAATGGAGAACTACTTACTTAATTTTTACAGCATTAATATTTAATAGGAGAGGTTCAGAATTGCCTACTTGACCATCTTCCTTCTCTCAGTTGATTATAAAGGGCACTGGGTGTAAAACAATTAGCTGCATGTTGTTTTGTTTCTGCATGGTATCACGTCTTTGTACGTGGATGGAGAACCTTGGGAGATTGCATCGTGAGGATGTATCTGTGCTGTGGGCAAACACTGGCTTTCGCGTTACCCTTCTTGTCAAATCAATGTCCATAGACCAACTCCTGAGAACATTTAATTTCCCAAATGTGACAACCACCTGATGAGAAGTGCGGTCATTTCCTGTGGCTCAGCCACTCGAGATGGACAGTCTTCCTGTTTCCCAGTGACAACTAGTGCTAATCCATTCTTCGGTGGAAATGACACCTATTTCTGTCTATATGTAATCCACGCTGTCTGGTTGCTATATGACTTCAGGTGAGGTTCAACAGTCAAACTCAATTCTATAAGAATTCAAGTGTCTATAAATACATATATTAATGTTGTGCATAAATGTTTTATATCTTAAAGGCAATATACCTTGACCTATAAGAAATGAAACATTATCGAAAATATCTATAGACATATGACATATACAAATTATACATACAGTATAACACACACTTGCATTTAAATATATAAATATATATTATAATACTGTTGTATAGATGCAAGTGAGATTTACTGTTTGTTCTGTATGCCTCTAAGTGGATAGACAACAGTTCTGGGCTACAGTGCAATTGAATCGCATGGTTCAGTTTCCTACTACCGTTGTTGTTTGTCGGTTTCAGCAGAAGTTTAGAGTGCATTTCATCATTTCTGTAGCGGCATGCTGCGTGCATTATCTCAACTTCCATTTTTAAGTGTATTTTATGCCTTCATCATCTGTGTTGTTGTTGAGACTTATCTGTCTTCATGTGTCTGCAAATTAATGCTTATGTCCTGTTATTATTTCATTTGTTGAGTAGTACCAATGTCAGGCGATAATGAATGATGGATTCATCGACTAAGCTATGCAGAATTGCAGATGTATGTGATGCTTTGGCGTGTAAACTCCGACACACCTCCGGCTGTAGTCGGGACTGCCTCTGAGTAGTAGGAGACTTGACGAGGCGGTGTAGAAACGTGTGAATAAATAAATAAATAGAATAAAATGAACAAGTCACGCAGACATTTAAACGTCTTTTCTGGGAGACTGAAACTCATAATTTTTGTATTGCATTGAAAGACTGAAATAATTGTATGTCCATGTTTACATCTAGGCTTTTTGACCTGAATGTTTTTTGTGCTGTGTATATTTGAGAAGGTGATGACTAAACAGTCATAATAACAGCAAGGAAATGCATGTAGATTAGATACTGTCTTTCTATAATGATGTCTTTAAGATACTCTGAACATGATGAAACATGACCTTTCAAACAAAAGTTAGAAATATGGACAGCGAAAGAACAAGAGGCTCACGTCACCAGTTGTATGGTGGCAGCCTACTCTAGAATGTAGTTTTGACCAGAGTAAAGCTATTAGGTCACATTTCGCAACTTGTACAGGGGTGAACAGAGAGAGATCTGCTGCTACTTCATGTTAGTTTCTCTCCATCCAAGTGTGAAAGCCATGTTATTGTGCCCTTCAAAAAAGACTTTCTTGCAATGACTTTATATAAATTTGCAATTGCGTTGTTGGCTTGACTTGCAGAATAAATAGACTCAAAACTGTTTCTGGCCATAAGAATGAGAAAGAAGCAGGATCAACTGTGATGCATGGTATTATAGTGATGTGTTTGCTAACGGCTTGCGTTATGTAACCCTACAAACCCGTATTTCTTTTCACATCCAGTATTTTGCATTTAATTGGTTGTTCCGTAAACATATTAAAATAATTGGGCGCAAATCGCTCTGCGTTGACTGTTGTTAGGAAAGAATTTGATTTATCAAATTCTGAATTCATTAGTACTGCAGGGTAAGTGTGCAAGATAGGCTGTTCGTTTAAGAAATCTACTCTATAATGTTCCAAAAGTTGGGCATAAGATGGAAATCACTTGTGTGATTTTCCAAAGTCTTCTACAACAGAAGACTTTTTATTCAGTAGCTTCCACTGTGGGGCTCAGTATTATTTAAATATTTTAGTCCCTACCGAGTACCAATCGAAAACATTCATTGTTGTTTCGCAGTAAGGTAAGTATTTTCTTAGATGCCCACTGTTCGCTTGTGCCTGAAGTTGGAGATAAGCGGGATTGTGTGGTTTCTGAGAACTTTTTACGATCTAGGTGCTTTTATTTGGCAACGCCCACTCGGGAACAACTACAGGTCTGCTTTGTTACTATGACTACCGCTGAAGTGCGTTTGTTGTTTATTATATCTTTCTGAGATTTTTCTATGGTGCCTTTTCAAGGCCACTACTACTCGGAGGCTCTCCTGACTATGGCGCTGATGTTTCATTCACTATGCCATCTGGCGAACGGTTGAGTCCACCTAGAGGACTCGATCTTAGATCTTTTATTTTTTGTACCAGCATCTTATCTGTAATCGCCACAGAACAACTGCGAGTTAAGCACTTGCTCAAGATCCTTACGCAGTGGCTTGAGGCGGTTTCGAGCCAAGGCCAAATAAACATTTTTGAATAAGTTGTCTTGTCTGGAAAATGGCAATATTATTTTGGTAGCATATCTCTTGGTTATTTAGCACTGTATCTATACCTACGCTTTATCTTACCCGTGATTTTCGTAATAGTCCACTTTTAAAAATAAAACTGTTCGCATCCTTTGCTGGTAAGATGCCTGGTTGCAGATTTCTGTAAAGTCTGCACTGAATCTCAAATTGTCATCTGGACAGATTTATTTTGAGGCAAAACTTGAAATTGAACTGTTGCTTTAATATTATATATGTATATGTATATATATATATATATATATATATATGGTGTCATTGTGCTGTATAGTGTAGTTCATATAATTGTTGTGGCATTGAGATTGTCTTGGCAGGTTTCTTTCATGCTCTATCTGGACTGTTGTTTACTCTGTCAAACTGATGAATTAGTCTTCTATGGACAATAGCTGCATCTCAACTTAGCGTTGTTCTAGACTTCACTTAATAAGTTGTTACTTGTTAGTTGTTACCATTGTACTTCGAAAATGGCTGACATTTGGATATTATAGTGTGAGTATTGAGCAGAGCGAGTATGTAATTACTGTTCATTGCTGACAGGTTGAATGCTTGTAATGTGATTGAACAAGTTTAAACCTGTATATAGACCTGGACTTAAACTTCCCATATACTGAGGTCCTGTGAGAGATTCTTGAAAGGTGCTGTGTTCCAACAGGGAGAACTGCTCATTTCTGTCAATTACCTTTGTTTAAACAATGGATCCTTCTTGAATGGGGCTGTTTGTAGAAGTTTGGTACCCAGCTACACAAGGAGCACACATTATAAGACAGATTTGAGAACAAGCATTGTACTTGGCCATCTGTTTATTATTCGATCTGTTATCTTGTGCTGTGTTTGATCATATTTGGTAAGTGTCACATGGATGTCATGTTCTGGATCATCCCGTTACTAGGTCAAGTCAGAGTGCTGAAGGGATCTTGTAACAAACCTCATTGATTTCTAGCCACTTTGTACAGCTGCCACAAAGGCAGAGCTCTATGTACACTGTTGTACAGTATATTCTTACTTGAATAGGTAGGTGGCTGTCCTGTTTTCAGACCCTATGCTGCCTGAACTTTATGCTGACTTAACCATCTTCGAGTGTTTATTGAAAATCTATTACTCTGCATAGATTATTTGTAAGTGTTTGTGAGTTGTTGAGATAAATTGTGAATGCAAACAATTGAATGTTGTGAAAATTATCTAGTTGAAATCTATTATTAATTTGTATTCTCTTTATTAGAACAAACACTAGACAAAACTTCCATTCGAGAGACTCAATTCCACAATCTAGTTTACGTGTGCACATGTTTGCAATGTATGGTAGTGTCCACTTGTCTTTTGTGCACAATGCACATCATGTACTTGCATTTATCATAGATCTGCTTTTGTTTACGTGTGTTATTGTGTAAGCATGTCTATGTTACTATAATCTTAAATCAGTTATTAGTTTAAATGTATTTGAAATGGTTGACGCTTGAGTCACAATGCTTAATAATTTATATCAAGCAGTCTATCTGTTTTGGATCTGAGAAGTTTAAAGTTTGCTAAAAGCCTGATATATCTGTGTCTTGCATGCAGCAGTGTGAGTAGAAGGATTTGCAACCTGGCTGGATTGGAAGGTATGGGATCGCTGTGGGATCACTGGGATGGGATGGCTGTGGCAGCTCATGCTGAAAATAACCTCTGATTTAGAAAGGTGTTGAAAACAGTGTTTGTGTCAGATGTGTTGATTTCGGTCAACTTATCTCTGCTTCAAAGTTTGCTCGTCTCTTTGAAGGTGAAGACTGTTTGACCAGACACCACTTAGGAAAAAACTGTGCACAGTAACTGTAATTAGACAGATCATGGACCCTGGGTATAGGCCTATAGGGGCAAAGCTTCTTCGCCCTTATAACAGGCGTCGATTACAAGTGTGATGGACTGGTGGTGGCCAGATTATATGTATCTAATTAGCAGAAGTATGGGGCTTTGTCTGGATGATAGCAAAACAAAATTCTGTGATCACGACCCGCTCCATTTCTTTTCTTAGCGCTAAAGAGTATTTGTTGAAAATTCTTGAGCAGTCGGTCAAATGGATCAGAAGTTTTTGCGGAACATACATAGTTAGTTACATTACGTACTTTTCTTCTTTATATATAGAACACCTATTGAGATAGTGGTGATGGTGGTTGGTGGCGGTGTTTGTGGTCATGGTATGCTCATTATAGTTCATGATTAATTGATTATAATGCTGTACTACTAAAGATGTCTGTGCTGCTAATTAGGCCGAGGTAATTTGGAGTCTCTTGTTTTAAAGTTCATTTAATTTGCCATTGTGATGTTGTGAAGCAGTGAGGCCAAGGTCCAAAATAACTTCTGTATATTCATTCATTCTGGACATTTATATAGCGCCTCTTCGACTTCAAGAGACTACTCAGAAGTGCTCCCAGCCCAGCACGTCCAAAATAGAAAGACTTATGCTGTACGCTAAAGAAACAATCAAATGCAGATATTTTGATGATGATGATGGCAATTTATCTGCACGAAAGTAGGTCCATTGGCTTTTATGCCACTGGGAATGAGATGCTGGCAGTGCTTTCAGGATGCTTTCCTCACAGACAATTCTGGCTAAGTGACTTGACCAAGGTCTCTATATACAGTGGCCTGAGGTATATCCAACCTGTATATCCAACAGGTGACAAGGCACACCGTATCTAAAGCAATAGGTTAGGATGGCATTTAGAAACGTTCTCACGGTTAAGTCTACTTTGCCTTTGACCCAAATTACCTGTTTCATACACTCTTTGACATGCATGCAATACGTTTTAAAGGGGTACACTTTTCTGCAGGCAGCCAATTAATGTGGCCTGAATTTAAAATAGTTTTCCACCAATTGTCTCCGGTTTTGTGGTTACACTGATTATAGTACTTTTAACAGTAGCCGAATATTTATTGTTTTGTGCAAGTATGAAAGAGAAACACTGTTAAGTGTCACTTGATTTATCGCTATGCAGTGGGCAAGCTATAGTATGCTGTTACTGTTTGGAATTGTGGAACATAGTAGCCATGTTTCATAGCGGCAGTAGTATAGGCAGAGTGATTTTGACCTTTGTTATTATTAGTTGGAGCCAATGAATTTAAAACAGTTGAAATTTGAGACACAATGCTAATAGTTTATTTAATCAAGTGGTTTGGGTCTGAGAAGTTATGCTGAGTATTTGTGTAGGTCATGTTTGTATCTGCTGTGATGTGTATGTATGACATTGTATGTCTATCCATAATAAGATATTTTTAAGTTTAGTGAAAATAAATGAGATAGTGACCTAGTGCTTACACTGGACAAGAAATGAAGTGATCAGATACCAGGCATTTAGTACACCACCACAGTTGTGCTGATTCCCATAGTTATACAATATATATAATATATATACCAATATATACAATTTTTTGATAGCACATTACAACTAATAGTAATTGAATTTTGAAAGGATTTGTGTTTAGCGTTTCTATGCATTGCTTGGTGGTAGTATTCTATTGGTGTCCTCTGCAGCTGTAGAAAAGGAGGCCTGAGAAGTTAGAAGTTACCAGCTGTGGTGTACACTATCCTAGAAGTGTTCTAAGGAAACTGCAGATGTTTACACTTTGGTTCAAGTGTTTATGTTGTGCAAGATGGGTGGGTGGGTAAGTTTGCCAATTGAACCCTGTGTAGTGTGCATACAAACAAGATGTGATTTATGTTTGGCAGTAATATGGCGATATTGTGTTTATTGTATGAAATCTGACTTGCAGAGTTAAAGTATAGTTTCATTGTCATTGATTGCAAATCCAAACCATTCACAGCAGTTTTGTTTGGTCGAACATTGTCTTTGTGTGTCGTCATGGAGTAATTACTTTTGTTATTGATTCCAATGAATAATACAGTTAAATAGTCACAGATACTTTTAATGTAGCATCTTTTAAACACTTTACAAGCACAAAGCCACATTAGCAATCAGCCACTCTGCTGTCTTATTTGAATACCCCACCCAAGTGGTCCTAATGATAAAGCGGCCTTGAAAGTGGTGAAGTTTGCTTGTGAAGTATATATATAGACCCTTGCTAGTTCTCGTAAACACCTGTTTACCCCTGCTCAACCTGTTTACCGCTGCTCATTGGGAAGAGGGGGCGTATACCTGGATCAGTTTCCGTTTAGCATTGGTGTCAACTGTTTGTATTGTATCTTTTATTACCCTCTGTTTTCTTTGTTGACATCAAAGAAAGAAATTGACTGCCATTGGTTTAGTTTAAGCAATAAGTCACAGTCTGTGAACAAACGACAGACTAAGTGACAGACTAAGTTGCTGTAAGCTTTATGTTGTTTGACTGTGCCTTGTCCCAGATATGGGTGAAGCCTGTAAAAGTGAGTGGATGTCTTGGCCTTTTATTGCACATCTCTCTGTCGATTGATTGCCTCAGCAGTGTCCTTTCGTTCTGACCTTTCAAGGCATGTGTCTTACTTGCTGTTGATTGCCTCATAGGTGTCCTATTGCTGTGCTTGTCCCTTGTCTCAGTCTTCTGTAAGTTGTAACTCTGCCCCCACAGCAGAGTGACAAGGCAACTGCTCTATTGTGGGATATAGTACAGTTGGTTATAGCTTATAACTTGGAAGGTTTAGGATTCAAGCTTCCCTCCCCTTGAGCACATTCCTCATTTTCAATTGTTCAGTTCCATCAATTGATGTAACACTGTCATTTCTGTTTGTTATAAAATCAAAAGTTTTTGAGTGCTGATAAGTTGGACTGGTGATACTTTTAAAGACACCAAAATGCTTTGACTGGTTGAGTGCTAGTCATCTTTTATTTATTTGCTAAATTTGTAATGCGTGCAAGGTCGTAACTAATAATAACGATATCTTTACTGTATGAGTAAGAAGTCATGTAGCTGATTACTTTGGAAGCCAGGGTGTGATACATGCTCGCATTTATTAATTTCTACAGTAGGAAATAATATTCTATGTCCGCTCGAGACTGGATTTCCAATGATATATGGTTGGTTGACTCTGATGATTATGATCACGAAGACCAAAAGACAAACTCCTTCACTGACCTTCAGTGCCATTCATTGGTGATTGAGGACTGTTCAAACTGATCGGAGTACTGAAATAGTATGTCTATTGAACAAGTCTGTCATCGATTAGTGATTTAATGAGTTTTGGTTGTTGTTCATAGGCGGTTGTTTTGGAGGGAAAGTACTGGAAGCGACGTCTGGAATGTCTCACAACGGAATACAAGAAATGGCGTCTCTTCTTCAAAGATCGCTTTTCCAAGGTCCAAAAAGACTCTGGCCTCATGGAAGAGGTATCATCATCAATGTTCTAATTGCTGTTGACAGTTGTGTATGGCCAGCAGAACATTCAGTCCAAGTCTTTACTGAGCACTAATAACACTATAGCGGATCGAAGGAAGAGCTAAAGAGCAGGGTCCTTAATCTATTCAAATTACATTTGCTATCTTTTTGTGAACACCAGGCATCCACGGTTATAGGTCCATCCTCTTGCAATACTCCCTGCCTGACTTGGTTTCTTCAGTAAATCAAGTGTTTCTATTTTGGTGGTGGCTGGGCTGGAAGTGGCTCGGCTGGAAGTGGCTCTGAGTAAATTCTTGAAGGGCACTATTTGTATGCCCCGAATGAATGAATGAATCAATATTTGTAGAGAGAATGAAGAAGATGCTCTCCTTTGATAAGGGTTGCTGCAGTTTCCATGTTGCTGCCTCAAGAATTGCAGCTGAATTCTTTCTTTCTTCTTCTTTCAAATATTGACTAGCTTGCATCTCCATTTGACACTGCTGTGTGATGCTTTGCTTGTAAAAATTCGTAAATAATAATATACTGCAGTACAGTCGCCAATTGCAAAAGACGCAAATCCTCTGTAGTTTAAAGGAATTTTGCCAGAGGTCTTTTTATTTGCTTCTAAAATTGGCTGCATCAAAAGATATAAATTGTGAGACAGGTATTGCCGTTATGGTAACAAGAACCGCAGATGGTGGACGGTGTCCTCTATTGTGTATTCTGTACAAAATGATTTGCAAAGTACTGCGTAACTAAGCTAATCATGTTTGCTGGTGATGCTAGCATTTTTTGCCACATGGTCGGTCTGACTTTCCTATTCTAACCAGTTACCAAAATACCATTTTAATGATGAACTAACCACTATTAACCAATGGTTTTCTGCTAATCTGTCATCACTCAACCTACAACTTTGTTCAATTATATGATTTTTGGTAATTTTGGGTAAAAATATGAAGTTGGGTATGTGGTAATTTACATTTTTATTATTGTTAATATTACTAACCAGTGACCAGTACTATTAGATCCATGGTGTTATAGGCTTTCGTAGGCCCCTGACAATGCTTTATGTATGTTTGTTTAAACAAATGAGGCTGAACAATAAAGAAGAATAAATATTTTTTGAATCATATTCAGGAAAAAGCAATGTTAATGCATATTAATTGTTGGAAGATACAAAACAGTCGTTGCACAAATCAGTGGAGGAAAAGCTAAAAGCTTATATAACCAGCTCCCTAATACCTGGTTCACATAATATCAGTCAGTGATGATTGTCAACAACATAAACTGGATTATGTATTGTTTAATCAAAACCAAATTAACCGTAAACTGGCACACTTTAAGAAAAGTTTACCAGATAAATAAACTATAGAATATGATATAATAATTTAACAAAACTGAAAATGTTGCCATTCGAATGCAGTCAACGCGAGACTCACTGAGACAAACTTGGTTATTAAAGTAAATTCCAACATGACGTAATGATGATGATGATGAGTTCTCTGCCCGGAGGCAGGTTCTATGGCTTACGCCACCTGGGGAATGCGATGAGTGAGGTGGTTTCCCGTTGCCTTCCTCACAGACAATTATGGGTACGCAACTTGTCCAAGGTCGCTACTTAGC
>JAQFXW010001882.1:0-13991 GCA_034693945.1 Dendrobaena attemsi
CTTAGTTCTCTGACAACTTCACAGTTGATGCCATAGATTCCCTACAATCAACTTTCTTTCTTCTATTAGGCATTCTTTCTTCTATTAAGGCTTCGTCCTCAACTGAGAAACTGTCTTCTACGTCGTTTTCAGCATTTCTAAACTTAACGAACCTCTGTCTGATAGAAGAGCCACCTCCACTAGCCCCACTCGCTATCCTAAGCTATGCTTGACTAAAAAAACGTCAGAAATTTTCGAAGAAAAATCAGACAATTTCAGGCGAACGACAAAAAAGGTCGTCAGAAATTTTCAAAGGAGAAATCAGACAATTTCAGGCGAATGACAAAAAAAGGTCGCCAGAAATTTTTGAAGGGAAAATCAGACAATTTCAGGCGAATGACTAAAAAAAGTTCGTCAGAAATGTTTGGTGTAAAAGGGGCGGACTATTTCGACTCGCCCCGGGCGGCAATACAGCTCGCTACGCCACTGACCATATAGGTCACACTTTTAACAGAAGTTACAGGCCATCACATAATCTACACAGTAAGTAAGCACAGAAGTAAGGTAGAACATCTACCATCTACTTCTCTATCTGTTCAGAATAGGATTGCATTTTAAGGTTAATGACACAGAAAGTTACAAAACAAGAATGACAAAACTTGAATTGTTTCCATGCAAAGAATGACCATTATATATATAAACTCCATACAAGGACTCACATGCATCAACCAAAGTAAATGCTTGGTGTATACAGTCTATGCCAGCTGCTGCCAAATTCTGATAACAGGTTTCTCACGGGACACAATTTAATAAAGTTAATTTACATGACAAAATTAAATAAGAACATGTACTGGCAAACATACTGTATGTACATTAATCTCGGGCAGTATGAGAACAATGTTTCTCAAGAAATTACATATGCATTAGTCATCACACTCTCCCAAATACACGAGAAAATGTAGATTTCCTCCAACATCACACACTGTTCCCACAAAACACATTGCATAAATCTCAGGTAGTTTTCCCATAAGTTACATAAAATGTTATGTATTGAAGATATAATGTTGCCTCGCAAATAATACCATCAATACATATTAGGTAGTTTGGGATCAATGTTCCAAGCTAAATCACCCACGGGTTACACACACTTCACCAATCAAACTACTTCCTACGCCAGATTATACACATCATAAATCACAAAACAGTATTGCAAATTTAGCTAACAAATTAAAAATTAAACTAATCAATTACATTTTTCAGATTTACAAAGTGCCACTAGCTACCAAAAAGGCTTCAACTGACTAAGAAACATTTGCAAGAACTTTATGATGTTTTCGTCATTTCAGCAGTGACTATCTTGAGGAAAATCAGAATCTCTAGTCTCCACTCCACATTTCAGGGTCAATGCTCAACTGCTCATTGCTCAATCAGCTGAATTTATAGAGCGTAACATCAATAATTAGTCTTTATGCCTGAGGTTTTTAAACATTGTTCCTCTCTTCAATGGTCTGTGATCTAGGAGAACTCCTTGACTTGTCAGGTAAACAGTGTCTAACACTCATGCTTTTAAAACCTTTTACCACTTCGCTGCAGTTTTTCCTTTCATGCAGCCACCACAGTAATTCCATACTTTCTCAAATTTCATTAGTTCATATTTCCCTCATTAAGTCTGAAGTCAAACCAATCACTTCCTTTCTTGAAGTCGTACTTTAGAAATCTCAGACAATAATAACATGGATTGTTGTCAATTTTAGGTGATAAATACATATCAACTAATCTGTCGAAAACAACAATTACTTGTCAGCAAGTAATAATGACAGAAAATTAAAGCACTAGGATCTAAGTAATCTATTATTTCCGCCTCTCTCTCTCTCTCTCTCTCTCTCTCTCTCTCTCTCTCTCCCTCCCTCCCTCTCTCTATCTCTCTGCAAACATAACTGCATCAGCAAAATTTGTAAAAAAATCAGAAATACAAATGTTACAACAGCATATGAAAACTGAAGGCTTTTAAACTCATGTGCTTTGTGCAGAACTTCTACTAATTTGTCATTTCTTGTGAAGTGATATGGAATAGAAGAAAACTGTGAACTAACAATGCTAAGATTTTGGGAAATACTCTACTCGGACATATAAAAATTATGATACTTTGTGACAGCTAATTAGACTGATTCCTATAATTAGTAAAGCCTCAAAACACATCTACTTATTTCATTTTTCAAATGGAAACATTTGACCAGAGCTAATAGCCTGGGGAACCAAAGCAAGTGAAGTGAATGACTGCATGAATTTCACAAGCTTCTTCTTGTAAATCTGATAGATTTGTTATTGCTTGGATCTTATATATACATGTATGTACAACCTTTGATTGCTAGAACTTAATAAAGTAAGAGTTATAATGTAAGGAAAGTTCCCATAGTGGAACTCAGAACAGCACAGAATTATAAAAATTCGAACCTCATACCTGAAGTGAAATAATGAAAATTATTCCACGTGCACTATGACCTCCCACAAGCACTTAACCCACTGAAACCTCGGGAGTTCAGTTTCAAAAGACCTCAGACAAGGAATCAACTATTCTGAACAAAATATCATCTTAAGTGAGTTGCAATAATACTACAGCATAGCTTACACAGTATATTTATTTATTTAACCGTGGCTGGGCTGGGAGCGCCTTTGAGTAGGTTCCTTGAAGGGGCGCTATATAAATTTTCGAAATGAATGAATGAGTAATACACACTTTTTTTGCTGACCAACTCCCCTCCCCATTAGTTAACAACTTCAACAGCCTTTCGGTTTAGTGAGTGACGTAACCTCTGTTGAGACAGTAATCAGCAGCTCTTCATAAAGACGCAGTGCAGTGAGTCCATAATTATATACTTTCAATAGTTAATCTATAGGTAGAGATGGCTTGAGACCAGGTGCTGCAGTCCAGGACCTGAAGAGACTTGAGCGGCACAAAAGCAAGAGATCATCTGCCGAAACCTCAGTACACAATGAACAGAGAGAAAAACTCTGATCACAGTATCAAGTCGAAACAGTCGACGGCCGAGAGAAATCCAGCATGTAAGTTGACATGGCCCGGCTCTTCGAGAAGTGACAGAGGGAGATGATTAATACGATTAATCGATATGATAACGACAACCAAAACAACAACAATGACATAAACAACGTCACATGCACTTCCACGTTCCAAAGCTAGTGTAAGCTTAGACTATTGCTAGAGTACACAGGAAGAAGAGACGTCCTTGACGACGCAACGCATAGGCAGCGATAAGCAATGAACATCATCACTAGGAGGTAGCAAGTGCTGCTAGAAGCGGCAGCCGATGCGGACGACGACGCGGCCGCCTCCTGGCTCCATCTCGACAGTTCAGCCCGGTTTGGCAGTTCGTTGGAAATCTCGGGGAACAGTCGGAGGGCGTCGTCGTACGCGTGGAAAGCCGATTCCGTGAAGTTCAAATCTCCGGTCGTGAGCAGATCGAACACGCAGCTGTCCAAGAAACTGTCCGTCAGACCGCGACAGATCCGCTCCGCTCCGCTGAGGTCAAAGGCATCGTGCCAGTGCGAAGGAGATGGCGAAGGAGGCAGAGGACGCACAGGAGGAGGCACAGGCGAGCGCGGCTCCTTGCCGGTGCTCCAAAACAGCTGAGCGATGTGGATCTGCTCGCCCGATGAGCAGCCGAACGAGCACAGCTGGAGATCGTTGGATCTCTCTTGCAGCGTCTTGTTCATCAGTTCTTCTGGCATCAGAATCCCAACAGACAGGTAGCGCCCGTCCTGGCGCAGGACGAGCACCGTGCTCACGTAGTACAGGCGTATCTCGATGTGTCTGTTCGGAATGACCTCCGTCAGCACAACGCTGTCCGACGGACCAAACGATGTCTGTCCATCATCGAACATGCCCGGCAGATCATGGGACATTGCCTGGTACGTAACGTAATGGTCATGCGCGCAGTCGTCGTGCTTCTTGATAACAACTGTAGCCTACAAAACAAAACAGAGTTCCGTTGTCAACTCCAAGTAAGTTTCATTTGTTGACATCAGACACGCTCGATAAGTATAACTGCACAACAAAGCTGAAGTCTTAGCTTATATAAAACCACATAGTGTACGACAAGGAAATTAGAGTCAGCCTTTCTATAAAAAAAACCATCTATTAGCAAATCTTTGAATGTAAAATTCACATAAAATCGATTTCAGGTGAGAGTGTGTATGAGCGAGTGAATGTGTGCGAAAGGTGGAGTGAGAGTTAAAGAGTGTGTAGACTCTTTTATAAATAATTTATTTACTCTCTCGGATTGGCTATTCCAGCATCAATTAAACCAAACCAGTAGTCTTAACCCTCTTACCCCATAAGGCTGATATTTCGGCTTGTTATCAAGGTCGCGGGGCGAGAGGGTTAACATTGAAAGTCCGATTTAAGACTTGATCTTTAGCTAAGTACTGCATCGTACTTTAAATTTAAATGTTGAACCAGAATCCGCCTCATACATGAGGATATTATGGGATTGTGTATTTGGGTACTTCACAATTTAGGAATTTTATGGTGAATTATATGAAAACAGCAGAACATTGACCTCATGCTCGTGAATTGTCAACTAAAACACACACACAAAGTCAGTGACTTTCAGATTAAAATCCCTCTGATTCAGGAACTTGAACCCACAGTAATCACACTAGCCATAGGCAATTCCACAAACCTAATCAGCAGTCTTTCCTATTATTTTGTGTGTCCCTTGGAGACCAAGTGCTACATGCAACAAATGCCTGCATCACAAATAATTCTAAATTGCCAAATTCGAAGCACTGCTTCTTGGTAAATGAGTCGAAGTACTGCAATATAAATCTGTTCATGATATCATATCATATCTGAAAATTTATATAGCACCTCTCTCTCACAGAATAACTATTCAGAGATAGTACACTACATAGGTTTATGGTTGATTGATTGATGAGTGGTGAGCTGCCGCTGCTTCATCTTATTAAGTGTTCACATCTTCAATGGCAGTACCATAAATCCCGTTTAATACATGAGTTCAAACAACTTTCAACAGCCAATTAATATTTGCAGAAAGCAAAAAGTAGTGTAGAAAAACTTGTGATCTGCCAGATGAGTTTCAATCACATGAGCCTCAGTTCAAGTTGACAGATAATCTTCGTGAACTTCACACAGGAAATTCTTACACAGTTCAAACAATCCTAATTAATGCAACAGCTTTATCAGTATCAACACTTAGAGAAATGTCATCTGAACCGCTATTAATTAATCTCTTTATCCTTAATATAAAGCCAACTGATCATCTGGAATTTGATAAGAATCCTACTCTATTATCCTAGCTATGCAATTGTTTGTTGTCGTGGCAAGAAATTAGAATAATTAGAAGTGCGACACATAAATGATTTAGTTTGTGACCAGAGTCCGAGTTAGCCCTGAAAGATTTACAATGTAGGAACCACCAGTTAGCAAACCCATCACACAAATTTGTCCACGGCTGATCGTTAGACCTGTGATGACTAGAAAGCACTTGCAAAATTTAGAAATAATGAACAATAAAAGTCGCTCCACTGGTAATAAATTTAGGGTTTTTGAGAAGCAATAAACTACTAGTGTGTTCATACATTTTTTTTAACTAGCTGTGGGGAGAAAGCACAGTCTTCAGAGAGGTGTATAAGTGCAGTGACATAAATCTGTTCATTGCACAGTAACTTACATTACATAGATTCCTACAATGCTATATATGGATTGTTCATGATACAAGTGTTCGATCAAAAATGCAAATACATCAATCATCGTATCCCGTGAGAAACAAAGATAGCAGAAACAAAACCAACTGACTTTGGTGATCGCTGTACCGGAACTGGTGCCAACCGCTTCGCTCGTCACCTGAACAGAGAAGAAGTTATTGTCTACGAGTGGCCACGCGCCGTGGATGCGACATGTCTGGAAGATGCCGTTAAAGGTTCGCAGGTGAGGATCGCCGAACACACCACAATAACGGTGAACGGAACTTCCCATAAACGAACAGATCGCCGGATGGACGGGTTCCTTGGGATGTGGAAAATGGAGCGGCTCAAAGACAGGTCCAGCCGTGGTGCAGTTGAGCTGCTTCATCTGCCGTTCGATGACCTTCTTGGAGCTGTGGAAGCCAAGGTCGCCATGGCACAGGCTGGAAAGGTTCTGCAGGCAGTGGAAGAACGTCCGGAGGGCAACGCATCGTGCCCGAATGTCGTCTGGAGGAAGAGTGTGATGTTTTGGGACGGGATAGTCATAGCGAATCTGTAGCGATTCCTGAGCCGCTTGAAAGAGGTCAAGGCAGTCGCTCAGGTCACAGGCACTTGGTCCAGACGACTCTACAACAATGAATCAACATATGTTTCTATCTGCAATCTGCATACAATCCTTGGAGGAAGACCCTGCCAGCAGAACAATGATGTTCCTGTTAGGTTTTCCCTTTGACACCTACACATACATAAACAAATGCATATGAATTGTATTTGATGGTGATGATCAATAAAGCAGTTTAAACCACTTGGTTGATTGATTGACAAACAACCTATGATCGCACACTCAAACCCGGTCATAAACCGTCGCCCTTTAAAGCTTCATAGAAATGAAGATTCACCCACATGCCTTGTACAACAGATATTTATAGCAAGGATGCTGATTGCTGAACTATTGCACAGAAGTCAGGGATCTAAATCCATAAACACTGAAAAGATGCTACAAAACCCCACCTCAACTTGTACCATAGGCCACTATAAATTGAGTGTACTGGCCATACAGTGTTTGTGGAAAGATGAAGGAAGCGGGCACGTTAGAAGACTGGTCATCCACCCTCATATGCTGGGGTTAAGAATACGAAAGTCACAGACACTTCGATCTCACGGTCTCCTGTTGGATTAAACAATGAGACTGATCCGATTCTCTTTGTGGATTTAATATTTAACAGTAATTTGTGATTTACTGGACATCTTTGGGTGAAAAGCATATTAACAAAATATTAGCGCTGCTGATCAAAGACCACATCATAAATTCATAAATCATAGACACAGCATAAATGCCAAAATAAGAAATTATGGTAAGAAGGCGGCGCATCTGAAGGTGAGTTGAAAATGGTTCCTGAGCAATTTGTAGGCGGTGCGTGTGTATAACGTGTATATGCGCACACACCATATCCAAATACTTAAATAGATTTATTGACTAACAAGTGTCTCGGAGGGATCACTTTCGGCAACTTAATGAACTGCCAATGTTACGATCTGTGTCACAAATACGCTAAACTAAAATCTGGCTATATCTGGATTACGAGATCTTTACGACCTTACGGCGTGACAGATTCTCTCAAGTGGTCAACATGGATACAAAACTTCAGAGTTCAAGAGGCCGTGAGAGAGGACAAGAGGATCAGGCTGTTCACAACTAGCGCTGACAGTTTCGGGTGAAGTATTTCTCCACTTAGGCCATATCTCATTCGCTGCACCATATCGATACAACTGTGCAGCAATTGACATAGGATACAATTACAATCTAATCTCATCGCTGGCCATGCACGTAAACGCCGTGCATGTACGGGTTCGTGAGCTAACACAACTGCCTGGCTTGTTAGCCTGCTGCTATCTCCTAGACATGGTGTTTCTAACTGGACCATCATTCAATGAGTTTAAAGACTGTGGCTGCCATTTGAGCAGACACCTGTTCCACTATCTATCATTGCCCTGTCAATTATATTAAAATAGCATTTCCATTGGAACCAGGCAATGTTGGCTATTATTGTTGATTTCGTAGTTAGTATCACTAGCCAAAAGAAATGTGAGCTTTGGTCCCAAAAACTCCTAAAGTTACAATGTAAACACAGAGTCAGCACTAACCGTAACACCAACGACAAACAACAAAAGCCACAGGATAGACCGTCCTAAGACTTGGCTTAAAATAAACAGCAAATTTCCCATTGCAAATATGGTAGATCGAAAAAAATGGCATTAAAGCGAAAGAGAAACGTGCTGGGTGTACAACACAAGGATTGTGTAATCATGGAAAGTGTTTAAGGTTCTTGATGCATTTTGGAATAGAACAGGAAGACTGCAGCAGGTCCAGTCTCGCTTAAGCCTACAGATGAGCCAAAGGTGTCCGTGTACAAATGCTAGTGCCTTGACTGCATCTGATCTTGGTTATGGCTTCCCCTAAAAGCTAACATCCCAAAACAATCAGTGAATTTGGAGTCACCCATTGCAAGACAAAGACAGAAATCTATGGGACATCACTTATCAACAGGTTTCTGAGCTTCGATGGTATTACATCACGAAAAACTCCATAAATCTGCAGTAGCTCAGTCAAATAGATTAAACGAGTATTAGATCATGCATATATTACATAAACAAAACAGACACAAATGCACTGAACATGACATGTTCAGCTGTTCTGCTCTGCAGTCTACACCGTACTTTGTAAGATAGTAATTAACTCTTGATTGAAAACCAGACTCAAGCAGGGAGGCTTCAAGACAACCATAGCAGAAGGGGGACAACAGTAAAAGCCGTAAATAGCATTACATACCGGCGGACATGATGCGGCCCGTGTACAACCAGATTGCGATAATGAAGAGGCGCTGAAGGGAGAGGAATCGTGGGACGGGAGGCGAGCTGGCGTGCACTACCAGGCCATGGCTCGTCTCCAGACCCATGTCCAGTCCATGTACGCGCGCTTTCTGGAGACGGCCACCAGCTCCTCTAGATAACCACCTGAAACAAAAATCACATCCTTCATCTTCTACTCTGCTCTTTACATGCAAGCAAGCATTCAACTGAGAATCGTGTCTCTGATGACCACCATTGCAATCAAGACTTTGGAAGCACAACATTAACTATAGCACTGGATCAAACAGATTTTGGAAGATATGGTGGACCTAGTATGCAATCCTTTGCCTTGGGTTGAATGTTAAGATAAATTGCAACGGCAAGCATGTGGTCCAATAATTGTAAATTGTAGTAGCCAGTGAATGCATAAACAGCTTTAATCAGAGGACGAGGAATTTTGACGTTCAATGGGTTACTACAATAAGTCTATGCAATATGCTTATTGCACAATTTTAAGCAGTTCCTGAGCTACACTGCGGATTCAAGTCTAACAAGGTCAGAGCAGTCCTCAAATTTCTCCCACTGTTAGTGGTAGTACATGAGAAATGTCTTGCAAAATGCAAATTCCAAGTATAGAAGATATCCCTTCTGTTTAGTGGCTTCAGTTTACAGAACACACACAGCATTTCCTAAGAGGTCTGTATACTAATCGATACACATGACTTCCAAATGGGATAATAAGGAATAAAGTTGAATTAATTTTGAGAGAAATAAATTAAAATATTCATATTCATAATTTATATGTACATGTCAAGAATTAGTGTGGAAAGAAACCCACTATCAGCCAATTGAGCCTACTTGCCTTTCTGAGGGTCTTTCTCACAAAACAAGCTTAAATGAAACTTCCTAATCAATTTCTTAGCCCCAACTTCAGAAGTTCAGAGCAGTAAATTTATACAGCACCTCGTCCTATAAGCATTACTAAAGAATGCTCAAATACCACAAAACTGTGTAAAACTCTGAGAATACCGAGCAGAATTTTACTCAACAAGCAGCATTATATAGGCATTAGGCTGCATAACTGTAATTCTTGGAGAATAAAACATTATTCATGACTGAATGAAAAAGAGTTATTAATGATACTGGTCGCTTTGTTTGATTTGGACGAATACGGTTTGCGATGAGTAAGAGTATTCAATTTCCATTCAAATGCCAACTACAGCTAATGTAAGGCCATGGGCTTTTTGTAATTGCCAGACGTTTCTCTTAGTACACACGACTGAGCAGAAAGAAAGCCGACTGATTAATGATGGTCGTTTTATTCATGTGTCTCTCTGCTGCCGACCAATTCTTCAGCTAATTGTTCTATTTACCTCTGCTTTGGATGGTGGTCTTGCAAGAAATCGATTCAACTGTCCGTCAACATCCTGGAAAAGAAAAGATCACAATACGTCCGATAAATTCTACATAACAACAGCAGCAATCACACAGACGAATAAATAATACGAAGTTTACATCCGAAGCCAAGGCAAAGAAACGACAGAAGAGATGTTCATGGCACTAATAGCATATTAAATAACCAGACAAATTCTAAGTACAATGATAGCCATATCCACCCATTTGGCAGTGTCATAAGAAAGATTTCCATAACAGTAGCAGATCCGTTTAATTGTGATTTCATCACATACATGTCCCGACTGCTGTCCTTGTTCATAAGGCTGTGTACTGTCTATGCATCACGAACTTTGGCTGCTTTGATAAAAATATTCAAACCATTATCATTTGAACTCTGACAAGGCTCAGTTTATTTAGTTTGACAGTCATATTAAAAAATTCTAAACTTTACGTTGTTGCACATCACCTTTCTATTCCAGATGTCACAATTTCCAGTTCTGTAAAAGATTTCGGTATTATCCGTAATTAAACAAAAGCGAATGCTTGGCAATCACGTAGCATGTTTGTTGAACCCATTATAATCATCATTGTCAGATTTCCCTGTGCAGCGATCACTTAACCACAAAAGTCTCCTCTGCACTAATTCAGGTCTGAGGGCTCCAGGTAGATGACTCGAATTCCAATCAATTAGCAAGTAGCAACATAATTAATCACAATAACTATAATTCCAATCAATTAGCAATGTAATTAATAATGCCCATCTCTGAATTGCTACAAGATCTCAATAGATACAACTTCAATTTTCGGGCCAGTCATAGTTCAGAGATGTTCAAAAGGATAAAAATCCCCACAGTAGTAGGCACACCTACACATGCACATATTGCACCAGCAGTGAAGTTTAACCAGAATTTGGGGACTTTTAAAGGCATAAGCCAGTACTTATATATATATTATATATATATATATTATTATATATATTATATATATATGTGTGTCACCTGAGAATAATAATGTGTTGAACTCTGCACTGAACAGGCTTCACATTCAGGACAATTAATAAATTCATAACGTTTTCCAGTTTATAGGATTTGATTAAGCAGGCTTATAAGGCTGACAGGTCGCCATCAACATAACAAAGCATAATTCTCCTTAGCTCAAACCAAAGAAAACAACTCATGTCTTCCAAGAAATAAATTTTCATCTAGCATGGCAACTGAACACTTAGCCGATCAATAGGCTGTCCAGACCTCTTAGTACATTCTACAGTCATCAATACAAAAGCGATAAATGTGAAATACACCGGTATTCCGATAAATATCTCATAATTCAATTCAGCTTAAAATTCAATTTCATAGAAAATAACACCAGTACATTGAGATCTTTCACGTAACAAGAGCCAAATAAATCTCACTGTCACAAGTGTCACATGACATGGACATATACAAAAGATTCATCCCAGCGTAAACTATAAACCAATCATGCAGCTTCACCCCTCCTCCCTCACCATGCAGATCTCCTGGATCTATTGACCTGATTACACAGTTAGATTTTGAAGAATCTACTATCTATAAACATGGGCAAAATCGAACCTAATCAATGATCACTACTATAAAATAAACATCTTCACCATTGCAAAAATCTACTTAAGCTCTACATGTCCAGATCCAGTCTATCCATCAAAGTCTTCCTCCAAACAAAACTCAGCATTCATCAACTGTCCTCTTTTTTTAAATCCACCTCAGCCCCGTCTTCTACGTAGCTCTCACATCGTTACTTCCATCACTGTCTCACCTAACTGTAACGGACACAGAACAGACCCCAGACCCAAATTCCTAAAACCCCAACTGTAAGCATCTTCCTTTGGCTCGACATAGATCACGTTGCTTCCAGCCAGCATATAAGAGTTACTACTTACTGCTCTGTGTTCTACAAAGACAGCCAACAAGACTTTGCTGGTCCTGTTCGTTGACTGCACGCTTGCACTTGAATAGACGTTTTCATCGCATCGTCTCAAGGCACGCCCCTCAAGACGTACGGCCATACTTTCCGTCTGATGATAATAACGGGATTTTTCTTATCAACAGTCATATGTGTGTACTTCCTTTCTGATAGATATCTGCCAGTGTGTTGTGTACTTTTGCTCAGATTGACAGCCAGACAAGAACGCTTCTGCTCTACATCCATGTAAAGTTGTAGACATACGTTCTGTCTAATGAATAATCAAGAGCATTTCTTTAGACTATGTGTAATTTGCTGAACTTGAAATGGTAACTAAAAACTGTATGTACTGACAAACAACTGTTGTGGGCTGTGGTTAGCTACGAGGCACATCGCACATGTATTCATCGCCCCACTCACCCGACCATGTCGTACACCCTTAGACAAAGGATCCATGACTTTAATCTTCCTAGCAAGGATGACACTCATTTCATCCCGAGGTTTTTATTTAGTAACATCTACTGATTTTGCTGATTTCTTGACTCTCTTATTGGAGCTGTTCATTTTGTACTTATTTATTTATTTCTGTCATTGTAAAAGAGTGAGTTGTGACACAACTCACTCTGTCTTGTGATTATAATAATAAACAAACATCTATATATACGATGAATAGTATAATTATATAATATATATATACAGTGTGAGCCAAAACCATTGACCCCTTACGTTTTTCCTAATATTTTGGTCAAAAGTATGAATATTTAAATAAAATTTTACAAGCTAAAAGGCAATTCATACATACATAAAGCTACCAAATTTCATCAAAATATTTCAAACAGAACAAAAGTTATTCAACTTTAAGTGACGTCACCCACTGTTTTTGATGGTTCAAAAACGTTTAACAGTTGTTTGCTAATATTTCCGCCAAAATTAATATTATTTAATTAAATTTAGCAGACAACTAATATTTACATATAGCGACCAAATTTTATTGAAATATTTCAAACACAACAAAAGTTGCAGCCCTTTTCTGGAGAACATTTGTTGCTTTACACATTTTTAAATCAGCAGAATTTCGAGGTGGACTCACTAAAAGTACTGCAACTTCTGTTGTGCTTTAAATATTTTGATAAAATTTGGCCCCTGGATGTACATATAGACTACCTTTACGAGTGTAGAATTTCATTAAAATATATTTAATTTTGGCAGAAATTTAAGCAAATAACTGTTAAGCGTCATCAAAAATCAGTGGGTGATGTCACTAAAAGTTTAATAACTTTTGATTTGTTGAAGATATTTTAGTGAAATTTGGGAGTTACATGTAGATCTGAGTTGCCTTTCCGCCTGTAGAAGTTTATTTAAAAATGCCAACTTTTGACAGAGATACTATATATACTGGCAATAAACCTGGGGGGTCATTTTATTAGCAAAAAAACTGTTAAATGTTTTTTTAACCATCACAAAATCAGTGGGTAACGTCACTAAAAGTTGAATAATTTTTATTCTATTTTAAATATTTTTGTGAAATTCGGCAGGTATACGTAAATATGAATTGCTTTAAAGACTGTAAAATTCTATTTGAAGATTTTCACTTTTGACAAAAATATTGGCAAAAAACATTGGGTGGGCATTTTTTTGGCTCACCCTGTAGATCTGCATGCACTGCCACACAAGCACCACAGCACAATTCACATTGTTAGCACCCTTCTTAAAAGTTCAGACATTATTCATGCTTACTGTATTTATTTATTTTATTTCTATATTCACACATTTCTATTCTGCCCCTTCAAGTCTTCTACTACTCAGAAGCGGGTCCAACTACATCCCGGAGTTGTGTCAGAGTTTACACTCCGAAGCGCCACGAGCAATTGTGAGTGAAGGACTTGCTCAAGGTCCTTATGCGGCGGGTGTGATTCGAAAATGCAACCCTTTGGTTGCAAGGCGGCGACCTTCACCACTACACTACCACGCCCCATGACAGTTTGACACCCAAAAATTACTTAACATGAAGTTGATTTATTTTGTTGTGATTGATAAAACTCTGCTTGATTAATTGATGAATTGGTAATGTCTCATGAACAGCCATCTGCACTTCCTGTCCAATA
>JAQFXW010001883.1:0-13988 GCA_034693945.1 Dendrobaena attemsi
AATCTACGTCAGATAAAGCTGAGTTAATTCATAATGTTGTAATTCAAGAACTATTAAAATAGGTGATTTTCACTTCTAATCTGTTTATACGGCTACCATATAACGTAACTAATTCATGTTAACCGTCATTTTTGACTGGTTATAGCTAGTATGAAATATTTCTTTCTCGTTTTAAAAGGTATGCACAGTTGTACTTAACAAGAATAGCCACTCCACCATATTTTCAATTGGTGTTTAGTTTCAGAAAGTTTAGAGCTTTACTGTATCCGGCATTACAATACATTATTATCTAAATAAGTAAGTAAGATTATGACAAATGCTTGCCAGATTTATCAATTTTATTCATTTCAACATTTTTTATTATTCACAAGTTTATCTATATCACACAGAGCGCAAATTTCAACAATATCCGGCGGCAGTTTTTATTGATTCTAGTGTTCCGCTAAAAGCGGTGTCCTAGCTGTTTTATGAACTCAAGGCCAGTGGTGGTAATAGTTCAATGGTTAATGTGGGGCGTGGTAGTGTAGTGGTGAAGGTCGCCGTTTTCAAATCGAAGGGTTGCAGGAGGTTCGAATCGAACCCACTGTGTAAGGACCTTAAGCAAGTCCTTCACTCACAATTGTTTTAGGAGTTTTGGTATGTTGACTTCGACACACACCCAGACTGTGATCGCGATCGCCTCTGAGTAGCAAATGAACTTGAAGGGGCGGTACAAAAATACGTTAATAAAGAAGAATAAATAAATAATAATGTCTTTAAAAGCTGAAACACGCTTTACAAATTTCTTTTTTTGCCCGACGGCAACGGCCTCTGTTGTCATAAGCTGTCGTTAAACTGATGAAACACACACAATGGTCTTACTATACGACTCACAACCTCTCGATGGAATGACTGCTCTTATAAATCATGTTTATGTGTCGTTTCTCAAGGGTAATCTCATCTTTCTCTGCAACATTGTCCGAGTTCTGGTGACGAAACTGCGAGCGATCAACTCTCCAGATACCATCCAAGCCAAGTAGGTTGCTATTGACAACCGTTCTATCTTTCTGTATCTATGCGTGAATGCATGCATTTCTATACCGCCTCTTACATTAAAATACTAGTCAGATGCGGTCCCGACTACAGCCAGCAGGTATGTCGGAGTTTACACGCCGAAGCACCTTGTGCAAATGTGGGTAAAAGACCTGCCCAAGGTCCCTACGCAGCGCCTTGGGCAGCGACCCTTCGGACGCTAGGCGGCGACTCTAACACATGCGCCTTCGCGCCTAACAGGTTAGTTTGAAAACCATCCACTTAAAAACTACCTCAGCTTCTACCTCTCTTACCTTTTATCAATTTCATAAAATTCACCTCAATTTAATGTATCTTATTATAATGATGTACAATTGTACATAGGTTTACGTCAAGACTACATGTAGGCCTACTACAAGCTGAAAAACGCTTAACCAATTTGTTGAGACGGCAACGACCTTTGTTGTAATAAGCTTTCCTTAAACTCTGGAAACCACCAGCGCTATGGTTGTAATAAACCGACCAAATTTTTGCGTCCGACGGTAAAGGCCATTGTGTCATACACCGTCGTTAAACAAATCTTCTCTCCTCCTCCATCATTGCAGACTCAACGCAGAGTGCAGGCTAAAGTGGGCCTTTTCCAAACACCTTTTAAACGATGTTTCACGATGCAATAATTATAAATATTGCGACGGCTTTGGCATAATTTAGTATTGCCACACTTGCGCTATCTTGCCTCAGATTTTCATATGTTACAGTAATTCACATTGTCAGCCTTTAATTAATCGCAGCGTAACTTTATTTTTTTCTAGTTGTATAACACGCTCAATATTTTGTAAGGCATATAATATGTTTTAATGTCAGATAGTTATTTTTAGCAATTCTATAATATGATGTAGGCCCACCATTACGTAAAGTCAACTGACTTAATGTACTTTTACTCTAAATTCTAAAATTACTTTACAACGCGTAATTGCATAACTACATGTATCTCATCAGAACTCAGCTTACTTTTATTGATCTCAATTTAATTCACCGTACGTTTTCATACTAGATTGTTTACAATTCTAGTGTCTCATTCGCTTCTTCGGGCTTGTATTAATCCCTCAGCCAGTCAGCCATTCGGATCCTCCTCTTCCACTTGTCCCTCAATCAATCAATCAATCAATCAATCAATCAATCAATCAATCAATCATCAATCAATCAATCAATCAATCAAAATTTGTATAGCGCCCTTTAAGGTTTCTACTCAGAGGCGCTCCCGACCCAGGTCATGCGGAAGCAATCCATAGAATGGCGAAGTTAAAACCCGAGGGAGGCAGCGCAGCTCCAGAAGGAGTCCGTTCCAGGTCACAGAACCAACGACGGAGAAAGCACTTTCTTGCATAGCAGCCGTGCGAGCAAAATTAACAAGGTCACCACGGACACTGGACAGACGAGCGGATGGAGCAAGTATGCAAGCGCCTCGCCCGCAAGTATCCTCATTTTCCAACTTCAGCCTTTTCAGATCTTGATATCCCTGGTAACTCCATCTTTTCTTTGTCGTCCCAGGCTGCGTCCTAACATACTAACAACAAATGTCGTTCACCTGAATAAATTTCTTCCCCCCCACCGCCTGAAAAGCTTTTCATGAAGATTTCTGCTTCATTTCCCCACAGGATGGACACACCTGTTTAGTGAGATTTTATGATGATATCATTAACAAAACTATCAATGATTATTAATTCCATACTCAACCGTTATGTCTGTGTGGTAGGAAGGCGGTGCGAGCGACCGTCATTCTTATTCCACTTCTCGGCGTTCAGTTCATTCTGTTTCCAATTCGACCGCCAGAGGGAACGCTACTCAACGAAATCTACCAATTCTCCATCGCCCTCGTTACATCCCTCCAGGTTAGGCGCTATATAAATGTTAAGTGGCGTACGATGACTAGTTGCGGTTGATATACATATGAAAATAAAAGATAGCTCGTGCCGCAGCATGTGAAACTTGAGCAAGTCCTTCGCTCCCAATTGCTCGTGGCGCTTTGGCGCGCAAATTCCGACATAATTCTGGACTGTAATCGGGACCGCCTCTGAGTAGTGAACTTGAAAAGGTGGTATAGAAATAATATGAATAAATTAACAATTATAATAATGTTAATTAGATCACGCACTTCCTGACTATTGTTTTGATTGATCGAAGGATTGAAAAATTTATTGGAGAATTAATTGATTGAAAGTAAAATTAATTATTTGAAGAATGAATTCATTGATTACCTAAGTAATTGTAAGTAAAGATTTGTTCTATTGACTGTAAAACCAGTCTATTGACTGAATATTTAAGAAAGTAAAGTTCTGAACATTTTCAGATAGGTCATCAAAGGTTTTTAAAGTCGCACATTGGACCAATAAATGGCTTACTTACTAACTTACTTGCTTACTTAAATGTATTGTCTAATTCTCTCAAAACCGTTTCAATCAGGATAAATGATTGACTGCTAGTAATAATAGTAAATTACTGTAAAAATAATAATTACTATTATTTATGCGAGTGATGAAGGCAGCCACGAGTCATTGAACTATGATTATATCCAAGCACTTTCAAACACCCTTAAATGAGACACTGTGCGTTTGTTATAAGGTGACAGCCTAGCACTTTAGCAATTACGAAGCACAAAAAGATTAATTAGCTTTCATAAGCTGTCGTTAAACCATAGAAACTTCTATAATCACCAAAAATAATTATTTTTATTACTATAACGAAAATGGAATAATCATACGGCTTTAATAAAAATAATAAATTACTTATTTAATAAAAATAATAAATTTAATAAAGTTAATTAAAACGAAGGCTAGTTGGACACCTCAAGATGATAAATATCAGCATCAAAATACAATCAGCTTCACAATCTTAAACGTTTATCCGAAACTTTGAATAAAAGAATGTCAGTAATGTATTTGATATGAAATATATGTATGTATGTATGTATGTATGTATGCATGTATGTATATATGTAAGTAAGTATATCCTTTATTCATCCAAGTGCTAACCGCATTTTGGTTTACACGTATTAATAAATCCAGTGTTCTTAGTGAACAGTGTTCTTAGTGAACATTAGCATGCATTCCGGCAAGAAGTCATTCAATCGTTGGCGTGATGCTCTCTGTTATCCCGGTAATCATCGTCATCGTCATCATAATCGTCATCATCATCATAATCGTCATCTTCATCGTCATCATCAGCATCACCATTCATTAAAAACTGATCGCCATTAATTGAGCAAAAATTAATGATAAACATTTCTGTTGTCTTAGGGTCTGTTTGTGGCCGTCTTGTTCTGCTTCTTGAACGGAGAGGTAGGAATTCAAATCAAATTAACACTGTCGTGTAGATGTGCACATATAGTTGTGTATGTATGTGTTGAAAGGCTGTACAGACAGACAGACAGACAGACAAACAGACACACAGACAGACAGACATACACTTCGAGGCGTACAGACAAATTCCTACAGAATCTTTGTAGAAGCGGTCGTTACATACGACACGTGGGGTGCGGTAGTGTAGTGGTGAAGGTCGCCGCCTTGCAACCGAAGAGTTGCGGGTTCGAATCCCACCCGCCGCGTAAGGATCTTGAGCAAGTTCTTCACACGCAATTGCTCGTGGCGCTTCGGCGTGTAAGCTCCGACAAACCTCCAAGCTGTAGTCGGGACCGCTTCTGAGTAATAGGAGACTTGAAGGGGCGGTATAGAAATATGTGAATAAATAAGTAAATATATAGTTGGGCGTGTGTGTGTGTCGAAAGGCTGTACAGACAGTCACACAGATAGACATGCACTTAAGAGGCGTACAGACAAATTCCTATAGAATCTTGTTATACGGTAGAAGCTAACAGTCACATTAAGAAAATATTTTCTAATAGACCTACCCCGCTGTGTTTGCGGTATCATGGAATTTTTGAATGATATAATATCATACTGATGATATCTAATAGTTAAACTTGACGTAGATGCATACAAAATGTGCACTATAAGAGGGTCCATGTCATTACAATTGGGCGCGGTAGTGTAGTGGTGAAGGTCGCGCCTTGCAACCAAAGGGTGGCAGGTTCGAATCTCACACGCCGCGTAAAGACCTTGTGCAAGTTCCTTCACTCATAATTGCTCACTGCGCTTCGGCGAGTAAACTCCAACACACCTCTGGGCTGTAGTAGGGACAGCCTTTGAGTAGTAAGAAACTTGAAGGAGCGGTATAGAATTGTGCGAGTTTACATTTACACAAAATTAAGAAGTTACAAGTCTCCCCCCAACTTATTTTCTAAACTGGGTCTGGCACTGAAAGACCATTGACATTTTGTGTGTTTCATCAGTTTAACGACAGCTTATGACAACAGAGGCCGTTACCGTGGGTGCAGAAAATTGGTTAAGTTATTTCAGCTTATCACTTGAGTGAGACGTCTTACTTGTTTGTAGGTGATGCAGGTGATATCTCGTCGCTGGCAGCGCAGAGACTCCGCCATGCGCCGAATGTCGTCAACCCAGACAACAGTAACTCTCGGAGGAGGGTCACAGGCCAACGACCGCAAGAGGGCCACACGTACGCGCTCTACGACGTCATCGACCACACCCCTCCACTGCATGACGTCTCCTGATGACGTCGACGATAACCCATTTGTGTAGTATTTCGCCTAATTATTATCGACAGTGTGGCACGCTTCCATTGGCGAGAGATTACGTCATTGAGAACGTGTCATTTTTGATTGGCTGGAGATGACGTCAACAGCGTGTCGTATTTATAAGTTACGCTTTCATTGGCCAGAGATGACGTTGAAGTGACTGAGTTATTTGTAGTAGATCTCCCATTGGCCAGAGATTACGTCATTGAGTCTGTGCCATTGTTGATTGGCTGGAGATGACGTCAATCGTGTGCAGTATTTGTAAATCAAGCTTCCATTGGCCAGAAATGACGACGTCGAGAGGTTGATCTATTTGTAGTACGATCTCCAATTGGCCATAGATTACGTCACTATTTCGTTACATGTATTGCTGTATCTATTTGTGTTAGAGGTAAAAAGACTATTTAGGCCTACAGTCTGTTGTTGTCCAAGGGGCTTATTTAGGTAAATGATATTCGTGACATATATACATGTCAATGAGAACCGAAGGTCGAAGTTTAAGATAATAAATTTTTGTGGTCACATGTACTAGGCAAAATAATTACGAGGATTTAGGAACGGATTTGGACACCTCACTTAATTTGTTCATGTCATCATATTACGATTTTTGTCTAGCTATCTTAATGAGTTACTTGACTTCTCCTAGAGTGACCAGGCATTTTTATTTAAGCATAATTTTAACCTAAAGATATTGATGAGCTCTTTTGAGCGACCCATCCCTTAGACATGGATATATTTCAGAGGGACAGTCGATGCTTTACAGTACGTACGAAGGGTCGCGGGTTCAATCCCCACTTTCAACCACGCAGGGACCTTGAGTAAGCTCCTTAATTAAAATTGCTAGTGACGCTTCGACTTGTTGACTCCGACAAATTTCCGGGCTGTATTCGGGACCGCTTCCGAGTAGCAGGGACGATAGAGAAATAAATAAACATTCTACAGGGCGCAGGATTGGACGGACGGACGGACGGACGGACGGAGAGATGGATAGATGGATAGATGGATGGAAGAATGGAATCTATATATATATATATATATAGATAGATAGATAGATAGACAGATAGACAGATAGACAGACAGATAGACAGATAGACAGATAGACAGAAGATAGACAGACTTACTGACAGACAGACAGTCAACTACATGTAGATTGATGGACATAATATGATCTATATTGGTCCTACAGTCGTTTCAAAACGAGCACATAATAACAGGTGCATCATTCCTTCTTCAGTTTAACGACAACTTATGTCATAATGACAACAGAGGTCGTTGCCGTCGGGTAAAAAGGCTATTTCAATATAAGAAAATATGTCAATTGTAATCTATATAATAAGGATGGAGCCATTTTCAGAGGTGTCTAATAATCAATTATGAATACAAAAGTCGCGTGACACGGCAACAGTATGTTACAAAAAGCACCTCTATAGAGAACGGTAATGCACATCAATAATATCCAAAGAAATTTAGAGCTGACTATTCTGTAAGAATCTCTAGCGAAATCTCTCGCACCACGCTCTCTCATGATGCGCAAACTATCTTGTTAAAAAATTTTTTTTTAGAAATTTTACATTTTCTCGAAAAATAGGTCAATGCAAATCGCGCGGAATAACACAAACGGTGAATGCGTTAATAGGTCGGTTGAGTTGCAACCAAAGACCTACTCACATAGTAATTATCATATCACACCGCGCTCTCAATTTCAATTAACAAATCCTAAGTTCATTCCCAAGCCTACTCACCTACATCACAAATGCAAAGATTGTGGACAATTTCCAAAACTGTCAAACATTGCGCTAGCAATAACATCCTCAAAATTTTACGACAAACTTATAGAAATGGCACAGTTTACCAAACGGCAACATCGAAAATGTTTACTCTAATCTCTACAGGCGTACTAGGGTAACAAAAAGAACGTTTCCTATAATGTAAGCAGTAGAATTTTATGACATTATAACAGAACTGCGATGATAATGTTGGTAGAAGCGAGATAATAGGGAACTTTTACAGCAAACTTATAGAAACGGGGACCATATAGCCTAACTTGCAGTAGTTCTAGGCCACAATTATAACAGAACCGGGATGACAAACAGAGGTTGGTGATGTTTAAATAAGAAGTCGGATTAGGTCCCACACATTTCTTTAACATGGGTGGTAAAAGCACATCAGAATCGGGAAAATTTAATTCCTTTAGGCCCAAACATTTTCTAAGGAAGAGAAACTGGCAACTTTGTCGCTCTGTGAATTATCCTAGTTAACAATACTTGTACAATATGCACCTATTAACACAAGGTTGTTGGGGATATGCAGGTCACATGCTAATAGGAATAACACCAAATCATATTGTATCTAAACATTTGTATACCCTCTGGTAGGGTGTATTGTTCAGAAGAGCTCCAAGTGTGCAACGCCCAGAAAAAGAGACTGGTCTTGAGAGGAGGTAGGGAGGATAGACTGCCAGAAAGAATGTGAGTCAGAACTTAGCACAGAACTGTCATTCTCATATGGCACCCATGACCACAACCAGTAAGTCCTGTATGCTGTGTTAATTTAGTAGCTTTGGGAGACTAACTCAATGCTAAGCAAAATGGTGATCTAAAGATATCTTAAAATTCATCACCAGTCGAGCAAAACCGCTCCGTTTGAGGCGATGAAAGAGTAGCATCCAACTCACCAGCCAGAACTTAATGAAGTACTGGAAAGAGGTTGCCGAGATGAAGAGACAGTAGAGAAGAGAGTAGCAGATCAGTAGAACAAAGAACTTGTAGCTGCTGAAGCAAATGCAGTTGTTGACCCTGCACAACGAACAGAAACATGCATTCATTTACACAACAAAGCCAATCTGTATCTACTCAGGCTATTCACATAAGAAATTGTATTCAAAAGGGATCAATCAAAGAAATATTTATTGTCACATTGTTGAACAAGTTCTGCCTTTCAGGGCTGAAGAGTTGTCTACTTACTTCTTCAAATCAGTAGCTAAGGATCAAGAGCGACCCTCTAGAAGTAGAGCTAGCAAAGCTGATGATACATAGCGAGCCATTGAAAGATGTATGCACACATTGCACGGTTTCATTTGCAACATGTCACAACTTTTACTCGACGACTTCAAAAACAGTCATAGCTATCGAAAGTTGAGGACAATGAGAGTGTCACATGCAACAGTTATTTCTATCACTACAGTTCCAAAATGCCATAAATTAATTATTAGATGTATTCAGTTTAATGTCTCCAATATATCAATGCAAGAACACTCAAACTGTAAAATAAGTTTTGGGTTAATTAAATTCAATTTTTGGCATGATTTAACTTCCATTTCTACCTTGAACACTGCAATACCAAGATTTGTGTTGGACATCACAGACATAATTATCAGAAACTTTTGCCTATAGAGTTCCAGTTTCAAAAGCGGAAAACTAAATGACGGTTAAAAGGTTCGTATTCGAAAGCATGTTTTACTTTATGTACAGAACTGGAGAACAAAAACCTTCAATTCACCTCTACACCTGATGCCATCAATCAATCAGAAAAAGTAACTAACCAAGGACAGTGATGATCCATCTTCAAGATGCATCTGAAATCAGTACAAACAACTTCAGCTCGGCACTCCCATTTTAAACAATACACATGAAACATAACCAAAAACAAGCTGCATCAATCTGTCCATAAGTAAAGCTAATTATATAATATATCGAAAAATAAATTAACTGCCACAGATCAGATACCAGCTAATACAGATGTAAACAGGCAGAGTTTTCAACAGATAAAACAAACACAAACATATGCAAACACAAACATTAGGTATTACATACGCACAAAGATACAGACAGATTCTAACACGAACATAAAAACATAACACACAGATAAAAGGACATACATTATTAATTATATGTAGCTGTATAAATTAGGCACAGGAACACATAAAACTAAACACAAGCAGACATAAGCAGAATGCTGTTTTCAGCTCTTGTCAAAAAGCTAAGCATTTCTGTGCAGTTTGCATGCGACATGTGCCCATTTGACAGCAAAAAGTACAAACTAGAATAATCATTACTTATCAGCGTATGACAATCTAACCAAGTGCTCATAAAAGATGCATAGATGTGTATCCTGGTTTTGTGGCATAGTGGTGTAGTGGGATAGACGAAGTCTCACGGCCGGAGTATCGCAGATTCGATTCAGACCTAGGTACTTTGAGCAAGTTCTTCACTCAAAATATTGCTCAAGGCACTTCAACGTGTTGACTGCGACACAGCAAACTCACCTCTGGGCTGTAGTCGGGACCACCTCTGAGTAGTAATGGACTTGAATTAGTGGTACAGAAATAATATATGAATGAGTAAATAAATCTAATAGTACCAATACATAATAAACTTCATAGAAATCACAGATGCTGGAAAACATCTAATGGCTGCCGCTTGATTACATTGATGTTCTGATTTACTTGTCTGCATACAAACTAACTCCTTTGGTGCATTTGCAGACAATTCAATAAACTACACACTTATTTACTTTACCTTATCCAAATCACGCTGCACTGCATGGAAAAATGACTCCAACATCAATTCCAGAACATTCAGTAATTGCTATATTTGCAAAAGTATCCTACTTGGCCCTCTTCAGCAACAAAGATGAAGCTCACCAAGATATATACAGAGCTATTTCATTTATGAGCCCACAGTTAACTTGACATTCTGCTTAACACATGGCGGCATGATTTATGTTGCTGAAAACTACAATAATTAAACACACCCTGTAATATTTACAAGCCATAAATGACAAAAACAACTACAATGCAGTATTAAATACTGACTTCAGCATTGTCCTTTTATGTGCATCCTTTACACACTGCATCATTCGACATGTCCTTCAAAGACTTGGCACCAAACTGTTTCTTGCTCAATTATCCAACACTTTACAACTGACTGTATTTAGAATAGAAATCTTGGGATATATATTTCAACATAACACTTGGAACTTAAACTCTTGATATGCTAAAACTTGACAGAATAACAGCAAAATCAATCTGTCTAACTAATGTATCTTTTATATATATATATTTATATCTTATATCTTCAATCACTACTTCATCCATACACGGTACACCCCTTTGCTTTGCTTACACTCATCAAGCATGGGCCTTTTAGTTGAGCCACGATGCAGAACAGTTATGGGCACACGTGCATGCCATGCCTCTGCTCCAAAGGAATGGAATCTACTACCACTCTCTCTTCGCAGCTCAAACTCACTTCTTTCCTTCAAAAAGCAGCTCAAAACTCACTATTTCTGCTTAGCTTTCAAGCATTTGGAGAACTAAACTGTACTTACACCTTGTGAGCATTACAAATCTAGCCAATACAAATATATCTCTATAGTTGTAGGATTGCACACTTACTTCTGACAGACAGAACAATGGTGAGCTCTGTCGGGTTTTATGCATTTGCAGGTTGCACAATATCTTACAGCTACAAAACAACAGAACAATCAACACAAGTGTCATTCAGGACATGTTAATAGTTCCTCTTTTCCCCAGAATTCCCTCCACTACCATCCTCATTGTTATTATAATCATAACAACAACATAATACTTTTGATCATGCACATTAAACTATAAGTTTCAACTTATGCCGTATTTAAACCATCATCTCAATAGGGCCTACATAATTATAAACTTTTTAAAACCAATTTTAATTTGTTATAGTGGATTTTTAGATGACATTGTACCTTTTTGTGTTCCTTTGCAACCTGTGCACTGTTCTTTGTCCATTTGTCTTTTCTGTTATTTTGGGTTGTAATAAAAGATGCTTGACTTGACTTAGAAACGTGTAATTTCCTACTCTCAAGAATCCTAATTTAGAGCGAAGCTTATGCCAAAAACCATCGTCCTATTTCTAATCTTTCCTTCTTCTCCAAGACTTTGAAGTGGCTCGTTTCCTTGCAGCTTCTTCCTTATCTTCAGCAGTCTGACCTTCCTTCCAAGCAATCTGGATTTAAAGCTAATCAACTGTGCTTCTTTCCCTTCTTTCTGACACTTATACTGCCATGGGTATTGGATAACTCACATGTCACTCTCCTGGCACTCTTTGATGCCTCATCAGCATTTGACATGGTCGATCCTGACATTCTTCTATGTTGTCATGAAACTTGTTTTGGGCTTTCTTCATAGTACTCCTGTCCATCAACTCTTTCCGTGTCAATTAATTTAATCTCTTTCCCATGATCCGAACTGTTGGAAGTCCTCAAATCGCCTCTTCCTCAATTTCTCTAAGATGCAGCTGATCTGGTTTGGCACTCACCAACAGCTCCTTGACCTTGACTTAGTTGACTATACTTTACTTGTTTAGTGCTTCCCTATGTTTACTTCCTGCATCATTCAAAACTCGGGAGTTACTCTTGACTGTATGTACTCTCTCGTTCGCTGAGCATATCTCTAACCTGTCTAGGTCGAGCTTTTATCATATACGACATCATTGGCTTTCTCTTTGGACTCTACCGGGGACCGGGTCGGCCGACTGGAACATGCCTATACCGGGCGCCCGGCAGGCGTCCGGACCCGGAAGGGATGGGTCAACAGGTGCCGGGTCGCTAATTAGTTCCCTGCCTAACAGCAAGGTGTGGGTAAAGGGAGTCAATTAAGCTCTGTATTCAGCTATCCTTAGCTGTCAAGTGGATTTTATTACCTGCATCATTCTCCTACCGATATAATTCAGCAGGGTGTGGGGTGAGACGATCAATCAACAGCTACATTCCTGTAGTGCCTCCCAAATATCTCTCAGTGTCTATACCAATATTAGCTGTAAATGGATTTTATTTACAGGTAGGTGGGGTCGGGGAAGGGATTCAACATGGTAGTAATTACAACTTATTGACTGGTGGACAATGCCCGGACCCTATACCCGGGCCCGCAGATCATCTATCACACTGACCGCACCCGGTAGATAAACGACCCCCAGTAGAGTCCTACTTTCTCTTACTTATATTTATAAAGTCTCATTGATTTGGCAAATACATCTAAATGACGAGAACTTTATTTTCATAGCACTTTTGACAACCAAACTTCATGCAAGTGATATGAATTTTAATTTAAATCGTCTCTAGTGTATGAGTGCCAGTAAATAAATTTTAAGAACTTAGAAAATAAATTAATTCAACAAATTATTACCTCCTGCATTTGTTCGACACTGAACTGAAAGCTTAATCGCTCTCTGTTCCAGAAACTGCTTCTGTTCGGCTGGTGATAAGTTTTCAAATTTCCTTAGATCGCTCTCTGACAGATAATACTGTACAAAACAAAACCAGTTGTATGCATAAAATGGTCATACTATTATCAAGCCAACAGTAGAAATAGTTTAAGTAATCGTCAAAGTATAATACAGTGGGCAATAAATAGTATAGGAACTCTTACTGCAATTTATGGAAGTAACACTGCAGCAGTTGTTCATGCATCAAAGAAACTCGGGCTGTACAGAAACAATAATGTTGATTCTACTCAACATATTGGCAACTGCTATGCTTTGCTAGATGCGGAGATAAACACTCGCGTAAGCTCATTGTGCCTTCTTTTGTATTGGACAATCTTCGTGGAACAACTATACACTGCTACAGCAAACATTCTCACATTTGTTTTGACCAGTCAGAGAGCCGTGTGTGCAGCGCTTCTGCAAAGTACTTAAACATGTGGCAGCCAAACAACTAAAAATCAACTATGAACAGCACAATTTGGATGATAGAAGGTCAGTTAGGTCACCTGTGTTGGAACTGCAGCAGGTTCAGTGAATATTGTCTTCAGAAAACACCAGATCATCATCAGCAGAAATGGATGATAGAAGACCAAGTAGACAACTAAATCAAAGACAAACACTTGTAGACATTATCAAATGTTAGTTTTAATACTTGCTCTTGAATAATGAATGCCTAATTTGGCTCTTGTAAGAGGAGACAACACTTCCTTTTGGTCATTCTTGGACCCCAAAGTGCTTCCAATCTATGTCTAACTCAATTAGGCATTCAGTTAATTAGCATGAGCACTACATGTGCAATGTAGTGCATTGTATTTTTAAAAATTGTATATGTGTATTTCTATACTGCCTATTACAGACCACTACTACTCAGAGGCGGTCCAAACTACAGCCCGCAAATGTGTTGGAGTTTTACAGGCCGAAGCGCTTGTGCAATTGGGAGTGAAGGACTTGCTAAAGGTCCTTAACACTTTGAGCGCGAAGGCAAATATCTTACATACGCTAGAAAATCTAACTGACCATTCGATGACCCATTCGATGACCCCCCACAGTAGTGACACCGACGGGTCTATTGTTCTCCGGCG
>JAQFXW010001884.1:0-13983 GCA_034693945.1 Dendrobaena attemsi
GAGAGAAATTTTTAAATTTAAATTACAGAGCGTTAGCCGGGGTCAGACAAACATCGCATCATCACATCACCGCATCATCGGAAGTTCGAGTATTATTGTTTAGAATATATGAATTGCATTTCGGTTGTAACTACAGTGCCTTCAACATACACCACACAGGCCAACATAATGCTCACCACACAGACTGATCACTCAACAAACAAATATTAGGTATATTCAGTGACACCAACTAATAACGGTAATTAGGATGTAGGCCTATTTATTACCTACAGCTACTAAAAGACAATAACTTAGGGTGATTGATAGTCCTAAGTACTTGTGAATTACAAGGGACTTCACCTCTCTCCATGCAGTCACTGATGGCCATAGCAAGCGCATGCCACAGGTTGTTACACTGCGCCCCACCCGTCGAATCAACCACATCGTCATACAAATTGTATAAAATAATACGTGGTTGAATGCAAATGTTATTGCAAATTCCATTGCGTACATCTGTGCAGACGTATAGGAGGCATGGGGATATGCGATACGTGCACGCATCATCCAGCGATCGCAAGTGTGATACCAAATAGAGTCATCGTGTATGAGATGCTTGCATGAACGAAATCGCCAAACGAGTATATATACACATACTGCCTGCAATGGTATCCGATGGATGTTGTGTCAGGCGCCGGCCTTCATCGATCGATACCTAATCATGCTTTGGCAACCGATACAACGCGCCGATGCAACGCGTTGCCGCCGTGTGGCAACGAACGCGCCAGATGACCTGCGAGAGTAAATTGGTGTTTGATGTAGGGGCCGGGGCCGATCTCGCTCCAGTGCGCGTGGAATCGTATTTCGGACTCGATCCATGTCTTCAGGCTGTCCGGCAAACGACCTGGTCTGACCGGGATTGCTGGTGGCCATTGGAGGGGCCATGGAAGGGCCCAGGGAATGAGCCTAGAGAAGGAGAGGCCGTTCAAAGACCGAACCAATGTTGCAGCGAATTGAATGACTGATGTTCAATGTCGTCTATATGCTAAGCGTCGGAGCGTGGACAACAAAACCTGAAAAACAGTTAAATGGTTGCTGGAAACATTAGCCGTGTGTACAATGCGCTGAGCAGGACACGAGCTTACAACAGTCAGAGTGACGAACGCACGTTTATTCATGGACAAACAATAGCCAGCTAAAGATCGGTCCAGAGTTGCATTGTATGCATGTGCCAAGTATTTACGTAATGCCTTATTCTAAGACCCTGTTCGACGGCAATGTGTTGCCTGACCTCGACATGTGTGTCTAGGGATACAGAGAATTCTGTCGAATTCATTCACACTAAACAGTACATGCAAGCATGTGGGACCGTACATGGTGGGCCAAAAATGACCCACTACGGCCTATGTTTCTTCTATAATATTTCAATCAAGGTCCCTATAAATTTTCGAATAAAATATCACACACTGAAATGCAATTCATATCAACATAGAACTGTCAAATTCTACCAAAATATTTCAAACAGAACAAAAGTTATTCAACTTTTAGTAAAGCCACCCACTGTTTTTGATGGTTCAAAACCCGTTTAACAGTTTCTTGCTAGTATTTCCATCAAAAGTACAAATCTTTTAATGAAATTCTACAGGATTAACAGTTATCCATTACATATAAAAAAAAAATTTATCAACATATTTAAAACGCAACAAAAGTTGCAGCACTTTTTCTGTAACATTTGTTGCGTTACACATTTTCGAATCACCAGAATACCGTAGTTTTATTATCTATGATACCCAACAATACTGCCAACATAATCTCCTGAAAGGGTCAAACCGGAAGTATTCAGACGTTGTACACAGTGACATAAATTACACAGCTGATGTAAGCATGACAGAGAACAGCAATCCAAAGAACAGCAATATACCAGATAGATCTATTTTCGAAGACATTGCAAGCAAAGACACTCGCTCGTGTGGTGTGACAACGATGATGATCGTGGTGGTGATGATCACGATAGTGGCTATGATGATGATTGAGGTGGTGATGATCACTATAGTAGCTGATAGTGGCGATGATGATGATTGAGGTGGTGATGGTGGTCAGGCTGCAGCTGCTGCTAATGGCTGTGCTGCGTGTGAAGCCAATAAACCATACGTAACCTGATGCCAAAACGGAACGCTGGCGAAAAGATGCTTGACAGCCATGACATGGAAACCCAGTTATCAAGTGCTGCTTCTGCTCAAGCATATGATGCTCATCTTTGGGTCAGTATATTTGCCTAGACATCGAAACAATCAAGACTACAAGCAATGTCTCGAAAAAGGAGACACTAATGCTGCTACACAGCTAGGTTTCAAGGCATCAACTCTCAACATTACTTCAGGCACAACAACTGAACAGTTTTGTTCTAAAAGATGCGAGATATATTAATCAAGAAATAGAATACAATAGAACACACTATCAACAGTTCGTACAACACAGTCACTGTGGCCGACATCTTTATGATCTTTCAACATGTTATAAAGTAAAACTGCATCACTGACATTCATTGCATTAAATATGATGCTCTTTGATACCACCATCTCTTCCAAACACATTGGTGTCTGACCTAAACAGTGCTAACGAATGAAACCTGTGGCTGCGTGTGAATCCTCCTCAGAATGCTTCAATGGATTAACCTAGATTTGAACAAATGATTGCTTAAGATACCTTGTAAAAATTATAAACGCAGAGAATCAAATTAAGCTGCAATCAGCTCAAACAGCTGTACTACAACTAATGCATTGTCTAAACAATTCCCATGAGTAAGCATGAAGAAGTGTAGCTAAAGAATGCCTGATGTGTCATCCATAATTAACTCCATGAATATTGCATCCACCAAATGCACCCACTGACCCACTTACAGGACAAAGAAATTACATCCTCCTCAAGCAACCATCCACTCAATTAGTGCATAGCCTACACGTTGTGACAGTGAGACAGTCTACAGATGCGGCAAAGACACCTACATCAGAGGTGCACAGCCATTTTTGGTCTAGGGCCAGATTGCATATAAGAAAAACAGTCGAGGGCCGCAAATGTTAAGTAATGTATTAAGCTTGCTATAATTATGTCTCTTAGGCAAAGGGCCTATTATGAACCTATTCACACTGATAAGTGATGACTCAAATTGTTTATAGTCGATCTTGTACCATAATAATAGTAGGCCTAATCATTAGGCATATCATAGACCTCTGTACAGGATTAGAGATGTATAATTTTGACGTAGGTCCAGAATTGTGAAAAGTACTAAGTGCCTTTAAAGCAAAATTTATATAATTTCTGTTTGAGGGCCACATTTTTCTGTTGTTTCAGATTGCCCCGCGGGCCTCACAGGACAGGTCCGAGTGCCGCATGCGGCCCGCGGGTTATGCATTCCTGACCTACATAAATCTGACCGAAGGCAGCATGATTACTGAATATATAGCATCTTCAAGAGATTATTGAGCTTAAATATGCAACAGCTGTGTTACATTTACAATCATATTCACCTAGCAAATTAACAATCTATCTGCTCATGAACTCTCTGTCCTCCAATCCACTCAAAATCCTGCTCAACCTATATATCAATCCATCAAAATCCACTTCTTAACTCCACTCATTAATGCACTTGCTCACACAAGTTACTGCCATTTGCTCACTAAAAAGCCAATTTCAGCAACCATCAAAAACGATGCCATGTGAAGTAGTACTTCGGGGTTATAGTGTCATAATATTACAACTATTATGACATTGTGATAGTTTCCTGTCATATGTGACTGGCTCAACAAAGATATACTATTTATTCAGGGATTTCTAAAAGAATTTTAGGAGCTGCACAACTTCTACTCTTCCTCATAAAAAATATGGCAAATTATTCCAAATTGGATGACATCTTCAACTATTTTGAACTGCACAAAACTGATTTTACAGCTGCAGAAAAAAGCCCTGTATTTATCCCAACATTGATAACAGTGTATTAATGCATTTATAGGACACATGCCAATTGGATGTTATGTTAGAGATTCAACTATTTTCAACCAACCATGGTATGTATTATTTCACCTATTACACAGCTCTAACATCCATCAACTCAATCACTCTATATAGGCTAATGTCGAGCAATTGAGTTGATGAATAGTGGTATGTATGCAATGCATATCCATAATGTACATTAATGAAGGATCTTCAAAGAGCCTTCAGAAAATCATTCGCTGATCTGCCGTTGGAAACGAGTCGCTGATCATCAAAGAGTCACCTGATGTTAATCGGTCGCTAAATCCTCCAACAGCCAAGCATCAGAAATCCCAGACTTTCAGTCTAGGAAGGGGATCTGAACGATCTACAGGGAAAAGGCAGCAGGAGGGCGGTCGGTCGACATATCGACTGCCAGAGACCATAATAAAGGACGTAAGGGAATCTTAACATCGGCCAAAGAAAAAGATCTGCAGATCTCTAATCAAGTTTTGAAGAGATGGCAGCAGACCGATTGTAGCCTGTGATGTTTTGCCAGAAAGTGTCTGGTTTATAAACAGTAAATATGAATAGTTATATGATATCATTAGACCAACATTGTAAATCATTACATTCTCCATACATCCCATTTCTCGACATCTATAGACATCCTAAAGAAGAATAGCTCAACAATTTCCTTCCATCATGGCATGGATTATGTTGCTTACTACTTTTCTGTTATTCTAAACAATAATACTCGATCTTTCGATGATGCGGTGATGCGGTGTTTGTCTGTTTGCGCTAACGGTCTAAAAATAGCTCCGACGGGCTGCATGGGACACGGTAAGTTGCACGGGATATAGCTCCGACGGGGCTGCATGGGACACGGTAAGTTGCACGGGATAGAGTAAGTATCTTTATATTTCGATATAGATCGCATTTTGAGTAAGTAAGTAAGTATTTGCCCGTAATTATTTACGGGTTACGGCTAGTAAATGCTTAATTCTTTAAACTCTAAGTGTCTTTGGTCTGTAAGTACGAGCTTCCGATACAGTTTCTCGAGTCCATTATTTTCCTCTCAGAGTGTTTAGTGCAGTAATTGAAAGTTGAATTCCATATGAAACCTAGAAAAAGTGGTGTAGAAAAACACAGTTGCATTCTGTTGGTTAAGAGAAGAGAATTAATAGGGTGATTTTCTGCAAAATTCTGACTTCAAGAGCGTTTTTAGTTATTCAACATGTTATTGACAGTTTGTTGTGCTGCTGTTTTCTTGTATTCTTGAAGTCTTCAACATAAGCTTTTACAAATCATAAAACATGCTTTATTTCTAAATTCCGCAACATGTCTCGAGGGGTGAATTATTTTCCACAGACAAATTTCAGAGAGCAAATTTTCCACAGGCATAATGAGGTGCTGATTGTCCGTATCCCAAACATATACATATACAGTGTTTCCTTGTGACGATACACGCCTGTGTGCGTACCAGGACCTTTATGAAGCCATTAAAATAAATTTTCTTTATATTCATTATTTTTAGCAATAATAGTGAAATTTAAACTGTCTTTTGCGTTAGAACTCATATGATAGTTCTTTTAGGACTTAGTACATGTTAAAAGGCTTACAAAAACCAAGTAATGGCTTTAAAAAGTCATCAGCTTTTTAGACTGTGGAAAGCAACCCACATCCAAAACCAAACCCTGGCTACAACCTTGCTAATAATTATTTTAAAATTGCGTATAGTGCTCGCGTACCGGCACCTATATTTTATACAAAAAAGCGCTGTATATATGTATATTATAAATCAACATAATTCGCTTATATGCTAATGATATGCTAATTGTAACCACCAATGTCACTGACAATAACGGTCCCGAAGCGAGAAGAAACGTTTCTGGCATGCGCCGAGATTTATACCGCGCTCGGAACTCGACCGAGCGCATTAAATGTTATTTGGCCGTATTAGTCGCACTAAATATACCCAGTAGAGAGTTGGTTAACTCGACCGAGCGCATTAAATATTACTGGTCATAACCTGTAACATTTTTAAATAATAGGGTCTTATTTTCAGTTTTTAATTTTAACTTTTGCAAACGGGGCGGTGTTCGTTGTTATTGGTGCAATCTACATATCGCAAGAGTCTCCATCTAACCAATGACATGGTAGAAGTAAGTAAGTATATTCTTTGAAATTGTATTCACTAAGACGACTTTGATTAAAATAGCCCGTAATTTTTACGGGTTACAGCTAGTAAAAATCATATTCTTACTTGTACATTAGTCTGAACAAAACTATAATTACAAGAAGAGAATGCCTTTATATAACATCTCCTCAAACAATTTTACAAACACGGAGAAAATCAGGACAATAATTATATAGTAAGCGTAATTAGCATGTAGGCCTATATATTTATATCGAAACCTCAGAAAAACATTAGCGTCAGCTCTAGTTTCAACCCAATACCCGACACGTCGGCCTATATTTGTCACACTCGACATGACTGATCTATTGTTTTTATTTCACAAATGCCCCTCAATAGCTTATTATAAATTCATATGATCTAATTTCGTCTTCACTATAATGAATTACCGCATGCATTTGCTAATTGCTATAAGGCTAACAACCCTACGAGTCTAATCGCTGATCGCAAGGTAGCATTTACCTGCTATTTATAAAATTAAGCAATGAATTATCAACTTAGAACAAGATTAGAATAACTAACAATAGAAGAATCATATCTGCCGTATAATTTATTTTACGAAAGTCCATAGTAAAGCCGAGATACGCGTTGTATAAATGTATCCCGAGTACGAGCGTATTTAGGGGGGGTTTTACGGGTTCAAACCCCCCCGAAATGATTTTTGTCCATGTATTTTTTTAATTTGTATTAGGTAAAACCCCCCGAAATGCTAACCCTAAGCCTAACCCTAAGCCTCCTAGCCCTAACCCTAGCCCAAAAACCCGAGAAATAGATGCGAAACCAGATTTGCAAAACATAAATTTCGAGATTTGGGGCGAATGACTAAAAAAAAGGTCATCAGTTTTTTTCGCGACTTGCAGAGCAGAAATTTCTGAAACCTCCCCGAAATCAGTTTCTGGCTACGCCTCTGATCCCGAGTATCACTTGGGATTACAATTTTTTACATCAAATTCGGGACCCGAGTCACGCTCGGGATTACCGCTAAGGAAGTTAAATTACAAGTTCAAATACACTTCCCCAATTATGGTAGCTGACAGTCAGTTTAGAACATTTAAACTGTGATTCAAAAAGTAATAATTTGCTTCGGTAAACGTACCTCTTTTCCTCTCGATTGTGTTTCTTTAGCCACTGGTAGAGACACTGTTTGTTAAAAGCAGCCTTTAGTTTAACACTGTGTTCCCTCTGAATGGTTGCTAAAGTGCTTGCATTTGTTACGATTTCAATCAGACCCTCATTCTGCCCCGTTGGTAAACAGAGATACGGATTTAGCCTAAAACATTTAGATCATGTTCTCCAATACAATTTTGATTATGTTCATCCATATCATTTTGATCATGTTTTCATTCTCCTCATCTTCCACTAATGTCACATATTTCCATCCCCACCACCCTGCACCCTATACCACAATCACAAACCCATCATGCCATAACCACAACCCATCAACCACACTAAGCCACAGTGTTAGAAAGTGAAGAGAAATTCACAAAAGCAATATGCTAACAGTCATTCAGAATAATACTTGTGTCCTACATAGTTTCTAAGAGAAATCATAACATGAACTCATACCTAAAGTCAAGACCTTCTGATTGCCAGAGGTTGTCCATAATGGTCAAAATCTGTAGACTCAACATGTCTTGGCGCAAGTCTGAAAGTGAACAGCTTCTGTAGAAATGTCATATATATAACTTGCATAATTATTATTTGCAGTCTTCGCTAGGTTATGTTGTTGCGTAAAATATACTCTACAGGTTCTTAAGTTTCTGAAAATCAGTTTTCTGAAAATCAGTTTTATCTTGGTTACATCAGTTCACATCACGAGTGTGCCTGTAGTTTGATTATATTCACCTGCAATTGTATCGAATCTATCTAACCACACATCCAAACTGCCATTGTCATAATGGAATCTTTCAATTCGAAGCTCAAACCTGTTCACTTAGGCCAGACATTCTATTAGGCACCCTTGTGACAGCATGGCTGCGTTACAGCACCATACAAATTGTCATCATTATTATTAATATTAATGGTATACTCTGATGGCTGCTACCAGTGAAACCCCAGTCATCATTATTATTAATACTGCTACCAGTGAAACCCCAGTCCACAAATCACAAATGCATTAATGCATTCTTACAACACATCATGCACCCTTCCACATTCAACCCTTCATTCAGTAAATTAAACATTATCAATTCGACCTAAAATGCACTTATATAGATCAGCTCTATAGTCAAGTGTGTAGACCTTCACGAGACTCTTAAAACATGCTGTATCAAATATCCTGCTACAAATAAAAAAGTAGGCTATGTACTTCTTGGAAGCTAATAAAGGCTTCATATATATTATTATATTAAGTGAAATTGTCAAGTAAAGGATTACAGATGAAAACTTAAATGATTAATTAAAGATACATATTCAATTTTCAATAATAAAAAAATGACAGTAATTTTAATAACAATAATAATAATACCAGACTGAATTTTTCAAACGAAAACTACAATATATCTTTCTAAGTGATGTGTGAACTTTACCATCTCCTCTTTTATACATCAGTGGCAATGGAAAGCCAAAGGGATCTGCGTTCTCCCAGACAAGCCACAGTGGCTTCATCTTAGAGTCCATCACTCTGCATTCGTCCATGCTACAATCAGTTCAATGAATCGCTAGATAACTGATAAAGCGGCAAAGCAACATTCTCCAAAACCAATCTTGTAATTAAAGTTAGTGTAACGACCAATTCACAAGATCTTTCAAAAGAGAGGTTTGTTGCTATTGAGGCCATGTGCCACCATTGTAACTAGACATTTATAAAGTGTCTCTTAAGACCTTCATAGCAGCATTCATTTTTCCATTCCTCATACGATCTGGCATCAGAGAAGTCTACTAAAAATAGCACCTCTTAGCAGCACTCAGTCGGCATAAACACACACATGATGAGATTTACTTATGACCATTCAGATGATGACTTATAAAATTGAGATAGAATTTCTGGCTTATGTTGGAAAATATCAAAAATGGCATTTTCGTGCCAAGTTAAAGGGCAGAAATTCCCTTTAAAACGAGCGCTTATTTGGTTCAATATTGTGATATTTGATGGAGTAACGAATGTTTTAATTTTATAAAATTTCCAAAATTGCGATCTTGCAGTTTTAAGAAAACACTAAGTAAAGACATGCCACGTGGAAGGTCGGCCAGCTTACCTGTATTATTTATAATGTCTACTATGTATTGTGCAAGCTTCATTATGTTGAAATAGTGACAAAATAATTGGAATTCGTAATCTTGTAAGTAAATAACAGTGGCATTCGATCGACATGAGACTCTGTGCACACCAGCCAATGAGGCACCGCCATTCTGGTCACGTGATCGGATTAGTTCTGTGTTTGCTGAAATTGCTTCCAAATTCGTCCAAAGTTCTTGAACTAGAACTAATTAATGTTTATTTATGTGACCAGTATCATCTAAAAGAAAGGTCTGGCTATCGGATGATATAAAGTTCAACAGGTGTGAGATGTTATTTGAGACATGTCAAAGATTTGAAAATGGACTTAAAGGGTCAGATCTTGACATTTTAAGAAGAACCAAGATTCACATATAAAATTAAAAAAAAAATTTCTAAACTGATTTTAGGTGTAAAACTTGGTGGGGAAAAGTAGATTGTACCTTGTACTATACGAAAATGCAGAAAAGTCAAAATCGACCTCTGACACCCCTGTTTCACTAAAATCGACTTTATCTCTTAATTAAGAATCCCAACATAAGCCTGATAGATTCCCTCACAAATGAACACTTTAACAATGGGCTGCTTAGGCTTTCCAGTCGCTGCTAGCCATTTAAGTGTTAAAAGACATTCAAAACAGAACCAAACTTGAGACTCTTCAGTTTCATGTTGGGATTCAAAGTGCATTTGAGATCAGACAAGGACTGCAAGTATTTCTTCTCCAGGCCTTTCCGCAGTTCTTCTTTCAACTTCTCTTTAGGAAGAGTACAGTTCTACAAAGCAAAAATATCAACCCGATGAATCAACATGGATATGGACAATCTAAATCACATCTCAATATAAATTGCAGAACACTAACTTCTGTAACATGTAATGAAACCGTTGTTTTGATGACATTATTAACGAAAACACTGACAATATAAGATCTAATAAACAATACAAAATCCAAACAAATTTTATAATACCAATAACAATGCCTGACAGCTTCCTTTTAATTTTTAGAAAATTAGAATCAATCTGTTTATCGTTTACAGTCCACAAAACTACTATGTATAATGTATATCTTGTGCTGCAACTGATGTATTAATGTTGGATGATGCAGTATGACACACTTGATCACAGTATTCTTCTTGACAGCGTAGCCACCTGCTAAGGAGTAAGTGGTCAAATACAAGGACTGTATGTATGATCATGTCTGGTTGAAATTATGCCTATCAGGTCAACCATACAAAGTGAAATTTTTACTTAATATTACACTGTTATCTAGAGCATAGAGCGACCGTTCTGACTCATGGATTCAATTCATGCTTTATCACACACAAAGATCAGCAAGATCAGCTTCCTCAGACCAACTGCTTCTTCCACTTAACCAAAAAGAAATGGTTTTCCATGCCCTCACACCTGCCCTCACCCTTTCTCTAATTCACTATTTCATTTTGTAGGAGATGCAAGATATCATTTTCCAAAAACCCACCTTTATGTAAATTTTCAAATTAGTGCAACACATGTAGCTGATTAAAGAAAATAATAAGAGCAGACATAATAAACAATAGTAAGATAATTAACTTCAGGAGCTCAACCGCGTCTACGAATGTTCATAGTACTGTTTGTTTGTCTCACTGGAAGTTGTCCTTTAATAAATGGATTTGACTTGATTAGATAAATACCTTGAGATGATCATTCAGACTTCGAAGACTGTTGAGTGCCTCGACTTCTTTAGACAGTTCAGACAGAAGGGTGGTGTTTCCTCGAAAGTAAGCCTCCAAAATCAGTCCAAATCGAACAGACACTGACGGAACATGCATCTCAGACCTACCAAACATTGTAAATATTAATGAAACACTCTAAACACCCATGATTAAGTTAATTTCTACTTGACACCTAAACGATGAGTGAACTAAATTGCTAGGTAGCCCTTCATATACAGAAAATATGCAGAGTTTATGACAACATTGCTCTAAGGATGTGTTTAAAAAAATAGAGTTTAACTCAGAGTTTATGATATCCATTAAATTATTTGTATTTGTTCAAGTTATTACTAAATGTGAATATGTACAAATTTGGTAGCCCTAAGCTACCAGACTGCAGAGTATAGAGTAATTTCAGCTTTAGATGATCATTACGTTAAACTGACCGGAGAAGCCAGAAGAAGTAGTGACCAATTTTGTGATTGTTGAGCGCCCTCTGTAGGAGAAATTCGATGAGGTCACACTCCAAATATGACTCGTACTTCAAGACCTGAATGAACTGCAGCAGATACTGACACAACTCGGAATCACTATAAACAAAAACATTTAACAAGACTCTGACATAATTCAGAGCAGAAACAGTAACAGCAGCCTAACTAATGCAAGCGCTTAATTAAGCCAGAATATGCATATCAACTGACAAATGCACTGAGTGAAAGAATGCATATCAGATAGGAATTGCTTCTTGTGTATGTACGTGTCTATGTGCATTGTGCACACAGGTGGGTTGGCATGTCACTCTGACTCTTCTAGTATCTGCATTCTTTTGCCCAGTAATGAAATTTCTGTTGTAAATAATAATCTTCTTTGATTGACAATCAGTGTGATTGACAGACCACAGTTTGATTACAAGTACACTATGAATAAATGATTATAGGTTAACACAGGAATTGAATTTAACTGTTTGCATCCATGCAAGACTTCCATTCATTCTACACTTCAATCTGTATACAGCACAGCTTAGCGAATGACGGTTCCCTGCGTCGACCTGAAGGATTGCTGCCTGAATAGAACTCAGGTCGGATACTTTTTTGTGCCAGTGTGCAATCCAACCATATCGTCACTTCTTCACATCATCCTAACCCACTTCCTTAAATGACATTAAATATCATAATGTATAATCTAATAGCCTAGCACGCAAAAACACACCTGATTAGTTTCCTCAATGTGATGCTATATAAATTTCTAATTAAAAAAACTAAATAAAAAATAAACCACTAAATTAATCATTTTCTCGACCTGAATAATACAATAATAATACTGTTTACTGGAAAATGGGTCAGAATCTGCATCACTTTAACACTCGGACATCGGCCCATTTTGTAATGAGCCCATTTTGTATAGTTTATTACCTCATATTTTTCAGGCATTGGACAGCAAACTTCCGAACTGCTTTATCTGCATACTGGAAATCTAATAATTCCAGCGCTTCTGTTGGTTGAATCGGCTGCCAAATCTGAAGCAATGCTTGCATCTGTGTTATTGGAAAAGAGAGAAAAATGTCTTTATATTTTTTAAAGAAATACCAAATGTTCTTTAAAAAAGTCTACTCATTTGAGTATGTAATTGAATTGCAATATTACCAATTTATGTAAAAGGTGACCAACATTGCCCTTCTACTTTTAGGAAACATTCTAATTGGTGTATTTTTTGTAAAAATTTAACATTTACATTTTCCCTGCAATTGACAGATTGTAATTCCTGTGCTAATTATTGAAAAGCAAATTAATCCAACAAGTCAATTAAACTCGATATGCAAATAAATTAGATAGCACATAAAGACTGATCTGATCACTTGGAGACAGTACAAATACAGTACAAATGCAATGCATGTTCACATATTCGAATCATGAACTTAAGTTGTTGTACAAGCTGTTACAGTGTTACTTTTTCCACAAACCAACAATTTTGGCAGAAGATGAATTAATTGTACCACTTTCCTCACTGCACATAACAGACAAATAAAATAGCATTCAATGTTCTGAGACATAGAATCAATAGAGCAAGCCTTCTCAGAAAATGAGTTGTAACATTGCTGTCAGGTTCCTTTCTGGCCATTCTCATTCAGCAGATTTACACCACAACCGATTTACTATCGAGTAAATATTATGGACTAAATAGATAGCCTGCTCTACAACAGACTTACTGTTGCAACATCTACATAGCTATTCCAGTGAACACATGACAGAAGTTTCGGAAGTGAATGTGGGAAACGCTCCCGACATTCAAATCTGAGAGACCATATTTGTTCCTTCTCTTGTTCGTGGAGTTGATGAAGCGGGTCACGATCGATCATCGACTTAAGTGTGTCCAGATTGTCCTAATAGAAAAATTAAAGGTTTGATAACCCTACCTAAATATTTGTGACACAGGGGCTCAAAACCCGTCACTTGTCGGTTTCGGACATTTTTATTGAGTCATATTCTACAATAAATCTGCTTAAAAATACTGTTTACAGAATGAAAATATGTTTATTTTAACTGGAGTTATACTCGTTTGAAGCTTTAATTAGTAGAAACACAACAATTGAGAAAATCAAATACAAATTTTCTGAACGTTTTTGTGATCAAAGTGTTTACAACTGTATATGCATAGATGAAACAGTTAAATACAACCATCGAATAGCATATTTAAGTTATATTCAGAAAGATGCGACACCACGCTATAAGAAATAGTTCAGTCGATGAATTAAAACAGTCATTCTAACCTTGAAAACATATTAATTTAGCCATTTTTCTTAACACTTTGACTGTTAGGAACGAGATATCTCGTCATAAATTAGGTGTACCTGGACGCGAAGATGACGAGATATCTCGTTCCCAGGGTCTGTATTGATGGCCTTAATAAGGCTAACAATGCTACAATGGATCTTGCCG
>JAQFXW010001885.1:0-13982 GCA_034693945.1 Dendrobaena attemsi
AGTGGTAACTACACATGTAAGTAGGCCTAAGTAAGTAAGTTGTTTATTAGCCACACCAAAAATTACTATGACTCACAGAAAAATTCAGTGGCAGGCTTCCGGTGAAGTCACTCAGGACCCTAGTACGTCTAGCTGTAGGCCCTCTAGGCCTACAGCTAGACTTGCTGTAGGCCTATAGGGCAGATCGATCGGGACTGCATATATACCAGTGTATATAGGCTCGACGACTTCAATATTATTTATCTTCAAATAACTCGCTTAGCACTTTTTGACTGTTCTAAACGTTTCTTGGAACACTCCCATAATTCATTATCAACTATAGGTCTATATAATTAGGCTATGACTGATTCGGTTTGGATATGGTTTAGATTTTCAAATTTTACATTTAAAATACGTACATCTGTGTACAAAACCATTACTCTTTTATAAATAGGACCTAATTTTTGACTGCTTAATTGGCACTTTGGAAGCTCGATCATCCTAAGAATGTAGCCGTGACAATTATTGTCTTCTGATCTTCTTGCAAAATAACTGCGGGCGCCCATATCAGAGGAAGGGCTAATTAGTCACCATGCAATAGGGTCTATAGTTAGGCCTACTCATTACGCTCGAAATACAGTGGCGGATTTACAATTTTTAGGCCTGGTACACATGGAGGCCCCACCCACATGGGCGGACTGCGGAGTTTAGGTCCAAGTTCCGAAAAATGTTGATGAACTTCTTTTTAGTCCCAACCTCCCGGAAATTAATTCATCGTAACCGACCAAAATGTTTTTGACCCTTTTTTTAATCACAACCGCAGAAAATTAATATACGGGAAAATGAAGGGAGGCCCATAGTAAAGGAAAAGCGAGGCCCCTTTTGACGAGTTGATGACCTTATTTTAGTCTCAACTTCGAAAATCTAGTCATTCATAATGATTAATAAAGGAAAAGGAAGGCCCCTTTTGACGAGACTGTCACGGGAGACCCGGTACAAATGTCCCATCTGTACCGTGGTAAATCGGGCACTGTCGAATTACATCTCGTTTTATATAATTGCGTTCTAAAGTTTCTCAGCAATTATAATATTCGTTATATAGGCCTAGGCTTACTTTTCTAACCAGAACCGGCGGAGAGCACCAAATCTGATATTTTTATGGATGCATCTCTGTAGGCCTATTATTATGTAACTTAATTAGGCATGGGCAGCTGGGCTACTGATAGGCCTAATTCATAAAAGAATTCACCATCATCCGTTCCTAACGCCACCTAGTTTGCGGCGATGGGTAGGAATAAAAGTATCCGTCTAATAATAATTATATCAGGCCTATTGCTGATTTATAACTTATAGGCAAGTTGAAACTTGACGTTCACTTAATGTGAAGAAAACGAACAAACTGTAACTAAGCAGATCCTTTACTTACTATACAGTCCTGCATCGTCTTCGCCTGCCACCTCCAGTACATTGTAAGCTGGACACGGTGGGACAGACCTGCCTCGAAACAGCAGCGTAATAGGTGTACGCCTCAGAATGACTGCAAACATTCCAGGCAGACTATTGAGCTACGTTATTAAAAACATTAGGCTATAGGCCTTCTCTAGATTTTGCCCGTTATAATACACCTGTTGGGCGGAGAGTGCCTTGAGACTATCACCTTCATGACTTAACACCATGGCTTGAGACTGTATATACATTATATACACATTATACGTATACATATTACATTTAGACCTATACGATTGCTTGTAACCTGCTGCGTTGTGTCAGCTCGTCTTTTTAATAGACGAATGTAATAATAATAATGACTTGAAGAAAGAAGAGCAGTCCCGTAAGCTAGCTAAGAGGCAGCCAGCCATTGGTATGAGGTGTTATCGACCTCATATTCTTAACATCGGCATACGCATGCGGGTGGCCAGTCCTCTTCCTCACTGTCTCATCTTCCCACTGACACTGTGCGGTCAGCGTACTCGTCATAGCGACCTTAGAAATGAAGTCAGACGTACATAATTAGATGTTACTTGCATTCTTCTCTATCTCAAACAGATCGAACGCATAAAGAGAGTCAACAGCCTTTGGACAAACGACAGCCTCTTTCTTCGAGAATACCTTCTCATCCCGCTGCCAGTCACAGACGAACGTTTTGAAGACTTGTCGACCGACTACAGTCACAACAGCTGCCCGAAGTTACCGCATTGGCCGCAGAACCTAACGAAAGGTGCTAATTGGTCACGCTCAGACGATCGTTCGCATTCGTCAGAGGATGTTAAACTTATCGTTGATGACGACATCGTTGTACCGTCGGAGGAAGGCTCGGACTTTAACAATTACTTCAGTCGAATCGACTCGAAAATCAGGGTAGCCAAGGAGAAGGTGTCGCAGTTCGAAAAGGAATTTGGGTTAGTTTTCGTTTGCTCCGTCATGCCGTGGGTCGTTAGGTTCATTGATTCGTTACAAACATTTCATACAGTGCCTCTTTAAAGGGCTACTTAGAGGCACTCCCATCCAAAGAGATCATATGATGATCTCTAGAGAGAGTACTGCCTATCTATGTTGAAGCCATAACATTCAAACGGCCTTGACCTTCAGGATAACATCGACCTCGTGACCTAGTTTTGTCCAATCAGTTCTCTAATAGGTCATCATGCAACATTGCCACCTGATTTAAATAATACGTCACAAGCTACTAAATCTATGGAATCTATAATTAGATGTATTACTGTACGGTCCGCCAACCGTCACTTCGAAAACGACTGCAGGGAAGATAGGCCATCCTCTCTCTAGAGATTATAATATGATCTCTTTGCTCCCAACCGAGATGGTGGTATCAAATTAAATTTATCACGTGATTTCTGCTGAGTCACCGATACCAGTTTTACTGGGCGCCACCATGTTGCTGTGAGTGTGATCTGTTTACATCGTCGGCTCCTGTAGAACACATTTTTTTACATGGCGGAGTTTTTATGAGGCCACGAAGGGCACATCTTTGTCAGAAAATTCTTAGTGATTTGGTGTTTATGAAATTCAACACAGGTAGTTGGAATTTGCTACATTTCACGTGACAGACTTTGTGAATTGCCAGTGGTGTGTTGTTTTGTTTTAATAGAAGGAAATGATTGTTTTATTTTTTCATTAAAAACAATGACTTAACAATTTTTTATTTAATTTAAAAAGTTTTGGTCTCGAGATTCTTGCACTCGTGGTTCAAGGTATTGAGATTTCAGGTCTTGACAACAAGACTGGATGTAGTGCAGTTGTGGGACGTGGTAGTATAGTGGTGAAGGTCGCCACCTTGCAACCGAAGGGTTGCGGGTTCGAATCCCACCCACCGCGTCAGGACCTTTAGCAGGTTCTTCACTCAGAATTGCTGAAGCGCTTCGGCGTGTAAAACTCCGATACACTTTCGGGCTGTAGTTGGGACTGCCTCTGAATAGTAGTGGACTGTGAGAGGCGGTATAGAAATACACAAATACATACAGTAGTGTATCTGCTGGTTTTTATTCCAGGGCTCCGGATTAGGCGGTAAACGATGTCGGAAGTGGAAGTCTCTTTTCCTCTCTGTCTACCAAAGTGGCTTTTTCGTCGCTCTTTCTAGGATAATAAGCTGACTTTTAATGAAGACACGCGCCAAAACAGAACCGAACAATGTTGCAAATGGACAACATGCAACAGTACGTTGTAGCCTTGCAGGACCCGGTTGCAAACAGGCAACAGGACGTGCAACAGCGTGTTGTATATGTGTGAATAATTGTTTTTATTGGGGTTTATTTAATCTGTGGATTTTTGATTGGATAGCAGTGAAACGCTTTGTGCACATCTACAGGTTTTAAATTAATTTAAGATTTTATTTGCAGTAACTGATAATGCTCCAGACAAGTCTACTCATTTTAACTACTTCTAACTTGGAATGGACTCCCTCTTGAACTCCGCCTCTTGCCAAGGTCCATCTCGCCAGAGTTCTTTTCATAACTTAAGACTATTCTGTTTAGCCAACTGGAGTTGGGAGCGCCTCTGAGTAGTCTTCTTGAAGCGGCACTATATATAAATATTCGAAATGAATGAATGAACCAGAAATGACGCTCCAGTTGTTACGTGACATGTTGGTTGATAAATCGTGCTGTTTTTCGCTCAGCTAATGCACTTTATCTCAAATGCACTTTAGATTTTTCCTTATTGAATAAACAAAATCATGCTGAACATTTTGTAGTCGCTAACGTGGTGCAGGGCATGTAACAATGCAGCACTATGCTCGAAAGGTGCTATACTGATGGTCTAGGTATTCACTCAGGCTGTAGGAAATGTGACACACGTGTTGTCTAATCTGTATTATTTCAAGAATTCACATCGCACCTCCTTGAGTGGACTGTTACAAGGAGGTGCTTCTGACTATAGCGCTGGTGTTAAGCGCTGAGGCACCTCATTTGTGCCGTGCTGCCTATCGAGAGAAAGCTGAATCAACCGCCGGGGAAGGGGTTGTGGGAAGCTCTTTGTGCCAAGATTGCCATTCAACCAAGGCCCTCCCCCACCGACAGTTTGACAATTACGTTGATAAAGTGTTTGTGCTCAAGGTGATGCCATAGGATGAATATTATATAACTTAATAACTATGGGAGTTAGCAAGAGCTTTAATGTATTTTTTATTAATTAATTTATTTGCTAAATTTGTAACGTGCGCAAGAGCGGCGCACCGAAATGTGAATCCGAGGTGCGCGTAGTCAGCCGCCAGGTGAAGTACAGTTTAGTTATTCAAATGCTTGAAAGCCAAGGCATCAGTGCCAAGGAGAAATGGTGATTTTTGAGCGGTTATTTTTTAAGGAAAAGAAGTGAGTTTGAACTGCGAAAAGAGAGAGAGTGGTAGTAGTTTCCATTGCTTGCCTGCGGCGGCATTGATTGTGCGTGAGCCATTTACTGTTATGCACCATGACTCGGCTAAAAGGCATGTATACATGACGATCGTAAGCAACAGGAAGGGTCGTAGTAATGATAGAAGATTGAGAGTTGTGTTGTGTTCTAGGTCAAACAGGGTAATTTAAATCTTATCCTAAAATGGCACCTCAGTGAAATGTATATTGTCAACGAGGTTGGGAAATGCTGGTCTACAGCAGTTAACTCTTGCTGGCCTTTAGACTCAAGTTTTGCTAACTCGTGTGTCAACTGTGTTTCACTGATGTACTACCAAGGTTGTTGTGTACCTACCGTGTAAGCATTCGACAGGGCGTTGCTAACCATGGCAATTGTTAGCCGGAGAAAATTGGCTTGCGTTGTATTGTTAAGACAAGAATAGTAAAATTTTGCATTTGTGTATATTTCTGTTCTTTGTGAGTTACTTAAAAATGCTCTGACAAGCGACAATTCATGGTTTCAAACATTTCGAACCATTGAAGAACATCACATAAGTGCCAAGAGAACTGCATCTTTTTAGAATATTGTCTTTTCAGGAACACCCCGGAATTTTGACTTTATTGTATGCAAAGGTTTGTTATTTGTTTTGCTTACTGTGTTTTCCGGTGCCATTCGAGTTTAATTTTTATAGATTTTTGGGAAGTGTTTTTTAAGCAATCGGTTTGGAATATTTATCTTTTGTTGCTGTTTGTGTTGTTAAGTTGGTTGAGATGTTCATTTGGAACCTTTTCGAGGGATCAATTAAGTTGAACAAGGACGCATGCACTTTTTTGGGACCTTACACATGCAAACAAATTTATGCCAAAAACTTTGAGCAAAGTACTGAAAACTTCTCATTTTATATTACGTACACTACTTTTGAACATGCATGTATGGGCGCGGGATTAATGAAGACTTATCTCAAAATCATCCAGAGTTAATATTCGATGTAGATTATGTGTTATTTTGTTGTGGGTTGGGATCCGCACAGTTTTACTGAGCCGTGCCACTGCATTTATTAATCCGGCTCTGACCTTTATAAACACTATTTAGGACATTTTATTCAATGCCTATTTATTAGATCCTTTTACTGGCAATATTATTAGTACAGTTAATTCAGCGCTGATTATTTAAGGTTTTTTTCCTGCGCCATTTATTTGTATACTGCTATTAAGCTTGATTTATTTTCCATTTAGCCCCTTCTTGTATCTGAGTAATTCAGGAGATCCTGTCTGTGTTAACCCATTGGACATTGAGTGCAGCGCTTCATAGCATTGAGCCCAACAACAGGAAAAGCATTAGCAGTTTGTGTTGGGAACAATGTTGGATATTTTCTAAGTTCGATGATTCCTTCTATAGTCTTTCATCCGTACAGAATACGAGCATCGTTTTCTAATAATTATAGGAAGTCGGCCTGATTAAATCGTGAAATAGGATAAGGTAAGTTTAGGTTTTAGATATGTTGCGATTAATTGTGTGTGAAAAGAAACGCATCGTCTGTAAAATGTTCTCGGATATTTTGTCTAGTTTTAGGTTATAACTTTGTTATGTATCGGCTTGTTTAGTGTATAATCAGAATTTTAAATTTAGGCTTTTGAGTTGTACAACATTTTTTATTAGGATTGTTTTGCTTCAATGCTCTGTAGTGTTTGAATTTTTTGTGTCAATGCTCTGTAAGGGTTTGAGTTTTCCAACATGTGTTGTGCAAATGTTTGGCATCAACGCTCCTTACGTTTCGTATGGTAGGCTACATGTGATCTCCGAGTTGTCTTTCACGAGGCATTTTCATGTAGCTCCTCTGGTAACATTTTGCATTTAACAGGTTTCTGCATAACTCTTGAGTAATTGTAATGGAAGTTTTAAATCTATACAATTCTTGGATAGAAGAGGTATTGAAGTGCTGTTTTGTTTCCTGTAAAGTTGTTGTCAGTTGTTTCTAAGTGGCAGTTTCACATACACATAGGTTGTGTACAAGTCTTATTGATTATCGCTTCAGACTATGCAGTTCAGAGTACTTTTTGTTATTAATCAAGTTTCAATCAGTGACTTCAACTTGATTAAATTTTATTTAGCATCTTTTCAACGTACCATACTATTATAATTTGAAGGAATTTCTGACTCAGTCCTTGGAATGAAGAACAATCTGTCTGTCATAATACTGTCTTTATATCTTGTTGATTACAGCTTTTGCGCTAAGTATGTGTCATTGAATGTAAACGGCAAATCATATCTTTGGCTCGTTTACTTGTTTATGTACTTAAATCAGTTATTGCTACTCATGAATGGGATGCCCAAAGTTATTTATGAATGGGCAGTGGCGTAGGTAGGGTCTTTTTCGCCCGGGGACAATCCCGAAATTTGCGCCCCCTATCCTCCAAAAAACTGATGACCTTTTTTTAGTAATCGCCTTTATTTTCGAAATTGTGCGCCCCTTTTCTACACAAAATAAAGTGATGACTTTTTTTAGTCATCGCATATATTTTCGGAATTTGCGCCCCTGTTCTCGGCAAAATCGCGAAAAAATCATTAAATTTATGCCATTTCCGGAAAAAAATCGCATACATTCTCCCGATTTTGTGCCCCAGCCCTGCACCCGAGGACAACTGTCCCCCCTTGCCCCCCTAGCTACGCCACTGTGAATGGGATGTCAAAAGGGTGATTACTTTTTGGTATTTGTGTCTGACTTTATACAGTGTCAATGAGATGCAAGAATGGCGATAATTTCTATGGTACTCGAAACAGCCATATCGTAGGCTTGCTTACTCGGTAACAGTTATGAAGCAGAAAGGGTGATCACTTTTATGGTGTGTAAGCGAGTTTCTGTTAAGTTGGATTGTTTAATTTTCTGTTAATCTGTATTATTCTAGTAATCAAATGTTGCAGTGCTGTCTTTGTGAACTCTTTTTATCTCCGAAGCTTATATGCGTGCGTGAAATTATTTAAAGAAAACGTTCTTTGGTGAAGCGTTTGTGACCTGTAGTCATGTGCGAGTTGTGGACAGTGATGACTTTGAGTAATTCAAGAAAACAGCTAGTTCAATTATTATTATTAAATTATTAAAATTATTATTATTAAATTATTAGTTCAATTATTGGTTTTTGATTATGTTCAGTAGTGCAACATAAAAATAGATTAAAGTCAGCAACCAGTTATCGTGTTCACTACTTTCTTATAATTTGTTGATTTCAGCTTTCGATGATGAGCTTACTTATTAAAAGGGTTGTCTGTATGTCTGTCTGCCTCAGTCTCTCTACATGTATTATATAGGGCTAATAGACATGAGGGTTCTGCATTGGTTTCATGTAGGCAATCTGGCAGGACCCTGACCTCCAGGATCTTGACCCCCTGCCTTACTAGTCTGATTTGACTAAGCGCCTGCGAATAAGCTGGTTCCCACGACTCCGCTTTTGTGGGCGATATAGAAGTCTCGAGTTACGATTACCCTTCGTCTTTCAGAAAAGACATGCTGGATACGTGAATATGTCATTGTTTTCTCACCTTATAAAGATAGCAGTGGTTGGGAATAAATATATAACCTAGAGACTCCTAGACCAATTGTTATTCAGGAGATTATGGATTAAATTTTGAACACGGCTGGTTTAAGGTGTAATTCAGTGCCTTGTAACCGCAGGGTTGCGGATTTGAACCTACCTCAAGCCACTGCGTAAGGACATTGAGCAAGTCCTTCCCTCATAATTCCTTTGGGGAGGGTAGCATACTGGATAAGACTCTGGTACGAAGCATGCATATTGCCGAAGGTGAGTCTCGTAGGTTGACTTAACTTTAAGACAGTGAATGAAGCGCTTCGACGTGAGTTTTTATTCGGCATCTGCACTGTAGTCGGGATCGCCTCTGAGCATTGGATTTTGAGAGGCAATATAGAAAATCTCCGAATAAATAAGTAAAACAATAATTATGTGCCTTTTATGGTATAGAAGTTTGGCAGCCACGCCAAAGATAGAGTCTTTGGCCGCGCTTTCTCTGTCGTAGGACCTTCGGAATGGAACAGTCTACCAAATACAGTCCGTCACTCTACAACTAGTCTACAGTTCAAATCAAAATTGAAAACCCACCCTTTCCCCCTGTACTATGATTAATTGACTAGGAATGCTGCGCTTTCGTGCAAGACTTGTCTTGTTAGAGCGCGTTACAAATGTTTAATTGTATTGTATTGTATAGTCTTCCAAGTTCCAACTACAGTGGCTGTTCGTCAGTGTACATGTACAACTCTTGTAGGTTACTGTGCCAGTTCAAGTCAACATTGAAAGCCCATCTGTTCTCACTGTACTATGACTACAGCGTGTAATTCAATATACTGTGCTGTGACTAATTGACTAGCAAGGCAAGACCTGTCTTGTTAGTGTTTCATTGTATAATATTGCGCTATAGAACGAGGCACGAAGCCTATACGGCGGATAAACAGAGTCCACTTCCGGTTTTGGTCCGGACACGATTGTCACTGAAAATTTAAATTAATTTAAAATGATTTAGCTTTATTTAGCAAAGTTTTAAGAAATTCAACTACCAAAAACAAGCATGGATGTAGGTCTATTGAAAGTGGGCTCAAACGTTGACATTCAGCGCACAGATGGTAAGAAAATTGCTAATTTAGTCATTTCGTCGATGTGGTATGTGAATCAACTACTGTCTAGGGTTAAAAATAGAAACGTCTGACCGGTTGGTATTATGTCACCTGGAATAAATAAATTTCAACTCAAACCTTGGAAGTGGTTAGAATAATAAATAACAAATGTGCGTGGGATACCTTTTTTTGTTTCCCAAATTCCTTTAGCGCCTTCTTTGCGAGATTGCGCGTGTGGAGTGGCATAACTGCGGTATTGGGGACCGCACGTTTCTCGTACCTTGTTTATCATATTGACTGTGAGGGACGTAATAATACGTCCAGAATCAGGTTTGTCTGGACGCGAGGGACGTAAATTTATGTCCCTCAGAGGGCATACTTATAGTATCGGGGACCGTATAATTTGGGCTTATCCTATCGCTAAGGTATAGATTCCACGCCAAACATAGACATAGTGAGTATCGGTGACCGCGAAATCTATGGTATATAATCTATGGCATCGTGAGAGTCGGTTTGGGTCAGGGTATCCGTCGTGAGGGTAAGATAGGATCAGGCTACCTGTCGTGATGGTCAGATAGGTCAGGGTTAGGGTTTGTGTCGTCTGTAGTAAGTTCTGTCAACGATATCACAGTAACATTAGTCTTGTGGTGTCAGCAGGAAGTAAGTCCATAACGCACACAAGCATAGCACAAACCCAAATTATACTGTCCCCGATACAACCTGACGACGCCTGTTCTGACTCTAACTGTACCAAGTTACTGTAGTTTCACGACCCATAATATAACACCTATGCCGGTCAAGTGAGATGTACATTTGGCCGTACATATTATACCTTCAATTGTACTAGAATATTTACCCGTTTTTTCGTGGACCGTATTGCAATGTGATATGATGAAGCATTTACTATGTACTGCTTTAATACCCAAAAGGCGATTACTTAACAAATTATTTCATTTGATCGTGAATGTTAAGGATTTGTTCTGTATTGATTTCTGCTCAAATCAGACTGTGTATGTTTTGCTGTTTTAAGGTCGGATACACTCTGCCGTTGTTAGCGGAATCGATCTGGACAACAGAAGTCTAACCGTGGAATGGTACGAGAGAGGAGAAACAAAGGGGAAAGAGGTTCGTACTTTGAATTACCATCATGGTACTAGCCTAAGTCGTAGGTAAGGTAAAGTCCAACCACGGGTCTTCACCCATTGGGAGGCGTTCATCTACTTTTCCATGGCCCTGAGCCGGCAATGGACGAATCCCAAGGTCCTGGACACAGCGCACGTGTGTCGCAGCACTTGCCGTTTACTTTCCAGCTTATGCCAGTACCATATTATACTGTTTGGTGACAGAGGCACGTGTGCGCAAACAACTTGCCCAAGGTCGTTACACAGGATCGATCCCGCATCGGCCGCTTGCGAGCGGGCGCATTATGAGGTCGGCCACCGTGTCAGTAGTAAGTAATGTAATATAAGTTATATAACCATTTGTAAATCGCTCATCACAGCAGAAATTATTCAGAGCCGCTCTCAGCACGAAAGGCTCGTGTAGAAAGAAACGCTTTCAGGCGTTTAAATGAAATAGGTGAAGAACGGAGAATGCAGTGAGTAGCTTGATCTGGATAGCAGACCGAATTTCATCCCAGATTGAAAAACCGTCTACAGCAAAAGCGCGGTGTTCGGTTAACGAGTTTCGTGCCTTAGGGACAAATAAGTCGATTCGGTCAGGATGTAGTAGTTAAAGTACTTTGAGTTTAAAGACACTTTAAATAGTAAAGATTATTGGTGTTGTCCCCCTTCATTAATCCTTTGGTCTGACACTCCTAACTAGACGCATTGGCGTATAGTTTATTGATGTTTATTGAAACTGACAACAATAAACTGATTGATTGATTGATTGATTGATTGATAGTATACCTTGTAAACATTGTATTTAATTGTTTCTAACTTCATTTGCTTTCCCCTGTTTTGTCATTTTTCGTAGTTAGTTAAGTTAATTTGTGTATGTTAATTAAAGCTCTGCCATCTCATTGTTTTAATTTAATTAGGTAGCCCTAATTAAGCGAAACAGTTTTCCTTTTGGGTATGCCTTTTGCATCCAGTTTTATGACGAACTGTTTTTTTTTCCATAAATTGTTTTTTTTTCATTCAAAAACAATTTATGAAAAAAAACAGAGATGAGGTTTAAAGCACCCCCAAATGAAATAAATATTGTTTAAAGCACCCCCAACTAAAAACAGAATAAACAGAGATGAGATTTAAAGCACCCCTAACTGTGCATCGAAATGGAGTACTAGACCATTCTCTCCAAGGTAAAGATGCGATCGTACAAGCTGTTCGTTGACATATCCAGTCTGTCGTAATCGGGTCAAGTTTGAGGCGATCCGTTTTGTTTTTTCCAGCTGGAGCTGGAAACAATCTTCCAGCTGAATCCCGAACTGCGTCCTGCGCGGCTGGAGGATGATCAATATCAGGTATGAATATTTTGTCATAGAATTAACTCCATCTCAGCATTAACATGTGACTAAATTAATGTACAGAACATCATCGGCTGATGTTTGTTTCAATTGAGTACACATCAGAACATCATAAGTTGATATGTGGGGCGTGGTAGTCACAGGTAATGTAGTGGTGAAGGTCGCCGCCTTGCAACCGAAGGGTTGCAGGTTCGAATCCCTCCTTCACTCACAATTTCTTGAGGCGCTTTGGCGTGTTGACTCCGCCACACCTCCGGGCTGTGATCGGGACCACCTCCGAGTAGTAAATGGACTTGAAGGGGCGGTATAGAAATATGTAAATAACAAAACAATTTAAATACTCAAAAGCTAGGCACGGGGCACCGGTTTATTCATGAGCACTGCGTTGTGTCGGAAGGTTTTCTTCAGATATTAAATTGTCAGAAAGACGACCATTTGAAAATGCCAAGTAGGCGCACTGGAAAGTCACAGTTATAATAATAATTAATTGTTATCAATTAATTAATTAATAGTTAATTATGTAATGTTTAACTGTATATAGCTGATAGATAATTACTCAGTTAATTAACAATTAGTAAATAGTACTACTAATAGTTAACTAGTTGATAAATAATTAGTTGATAATTTGTTAATTAATAATTAGCAAATAATACTATTAGTTTACAACTGGTGAATAATTAAGTTTTGATGATTAATTAAGCCAAGTTGATTAGCCTAACGATCAGTTAATTATCGGTTAACTAATTATATCAGTCAATTAATATACTAAAATCATTTGTCAGTAGACCAGATTAGACAGGGGCTTCTATCCCCCCAAGCAGTCGGGCTCAAAAACTCATGACTTTCCATTTTCCCCCCTCAAAAATATTCTTCCATCCCCTCTGACCAGTCTTCCCCCCCCCCATATTTCTGAAAATTATACATAAAATGTTCCCCCCTGCTTTCCACTGGGCGCACCTGCGCCCGCTTGGTATAGGGATAGAAGCCTCTGAGTTTAGATCAGCGATGCTTGGAAGCTGCTGTCCACTTTAACAAACGACGGATTGTTGTTATCGGCGCACGTGCATTCCGTGCGCGCAAAGCACTCGGCGATCCTGTAGGGATCGGCGTTAGACGGGGGTCTGCGATCCTGCAGGTGACCTTTGCCCTCGTCGGCGACGAGCCGGGGAATTCGGACGCTGGCCTCTCTGTTGGCCACGCCGTGCGTGAAGTCCGGGTGACTGACGGAGGAGGAGCCCCCTGCTGCAGCGTTGACTGGGCCGCAGGCGTGTGACGGTGTCGAGGGGTTCCCGGCAGAGGAGGGACGGCGCTCGGTGGAAGATGGGTCAGTCTTGGCACTCGTGCTGTAGGCTTGCAGGTGCTTCGACTGGTTCTGGCGCAGTTTCTCTATCGTCTTCTCGAGCTCTCTGAAAGCGAAGAAGGTACTAAGACGAACGCACCCTGGCTAAGAGAAGTATTTATTTATTTAGGCCCCTATTTATGCACACGTTTCTATACCGCCCCTGCAAGTCTCCTACTGCTCAGAGGCGGTCCCGACTACAGCCCGTAGGTGTGTCGGAGCGCAACGAGCAATTGTGAGTGAAGAACTTGCTCAAGGTCCTTACGCGGCACGTGGGATTCGAACCTGCTACCTTTCGGTTGCGGCGACCTTCATCACTACACTACCGCGCCCCACAATATACACGGCAGGTGTGAACGTGAGACTCCTACGCCGAGCAATGAGGCGCAGAGTGAGATAAAACGTCTGATAATCATTATGATGATGACGACGACTGCATGATGGCATGATAAGGATGGCATATGAGAATACATGTATGTTGCTGGTGATGATGATGATGATGATGATAATGGTTGTATGACGTTACGTCCTAATAGCTAAGATAAGAGTGCAGGCTAGGCTTTAGCTATTATAGTGATATTGATGATGACTGTATAGTGATGATGATGGTGGTTGTGGTGATGATGATATGATGATAGCGATCAGTGGTGACGGTGATAATGATATTATTAGTGACGACGAAGGTGATATGATGGTCAGGCAGTTACAGTACTAGCTTCCAATGCAGTTAC
>JAQFXW010001886.1:0-13981 GCA_034693945.1 Dendrobaena attemsi
TCTCGAAATAAAGTTTCGGTCGTATTTGGCTGGGAGATGTAATCGTGAGGCCGCGAGCGAAACTCATATCGCGTCTGAGATCGCGGTGGAGGAAAAAATCTCTGCAGCGCGTGCTCAGTGTTTAGAGCATGTACATGTATCTAACGGTTAAAAGTTTAAACCAATCCAAATTATTTTGTATAGTACGTGCTCCTTTAACATAAAAGTTTGCTAATCACACCAGTTACCCACATTAAACCTCATGACTAACGCCTTCAGACACGCCTTTCCCCTTTTCTTAGGCAACCATGTTTCACGCCATTTAACTGCTTTTGTCCCACTGTCAGTGTCAGCTGATGGTGAGGCAGCTGGAAAGACTATCGAAAAGCAAAGCCTTCAGACGCAGGCGAAATGTAAAAAGGAGAGGGAGAGAACCTTTAAACTCAGTTCAAGAGGAAGACGGTTCCAGACTGAAGGTCCAAAATTAACAAAGTTTCAGATTTGGTTCACATGCGAGGAACAAATACACAGTTTTAAGACACAGATCGCAAGGAACTGCGATTAGACAGGAAAGAGACCGTGTTGCAGAGATCCACGAGATAGCCTACATGTAGCAAGTACCTGAGCCTGAAATGCAATTTGCAATAACAGAGAAGATCTTGAAGTGATGGCGCCGTTTGCCAGGGAGCCAGTGCAGAGTATCCATGCAAAAGAATGAAATACTGCTAAATTTAAAAATGCCCCGATAAGGCGGGCAGCAGTATTCAAAACAGATTGGAGCTTAAGCAGATTAGCCACCGAGAAATCAGAAAAATTGGCATTTCCAAAATTGATTCTATTGCAAATGAGAAAATGGGTGAAGGTCTGCAAAGCATGGGAGTAGAGTAACCGGCGGATGGTACGGAGTTGGCTTCTGAACAAGAGCTCTAGCCTTCCCAGGAGGGTCATGAACATAGAACTGGGGGTCATCAGCGCAGTTCATAGATGATATGGTGAAGTAGAGAGCTATTCACGCGCCCTCGTACAATAATGTATGCTGAGGCTCTAAAAATGAAATCGCATAGCCTCCTACCAGAGCTACCTAATGGCTATCTCAATCGATTGCTCAGTTTCTTCCTCTTCTTGCTAGGTTATGTTGGGGTTGGATGTGAGCTGGGGAGAAACGCCGTGCCCTACACAATCAGAATCGATGGTCGTCTATTCTGCGATGTTCGTCTGTTTTCCTGCCTCTCCGTCCGATTAGTCACCGGCAACGTGACGTCACTGCCGACCGTCACCTGCAAGGTTGACGTCATCGAGGTAAGCATTTCGATTGCTTTAACTGGTTCATTATTGTCGTTTCAAAATTTACTTTCCTAGGTTGATCAGGCTGCTTTGGTAAAATTTGCACCGACATGTAGGCCTATAATAATCTCAGCTGGAATCTCGACAATAATTATTACTTTACAAACCCTGACAGATGACTAAATAAGATGTGCTTAGCTATTCAGTCACCTACGCATTCATTCATTTAAAACGTGTATCTTGCATCTATAATTATAAGAAGTTACGTCCACCCTAATAGCTCTGCAGAAAACTGTTTTTGATGGGTGCAAATAATTATGAACACAAGTGACTCTTAACTATGGCACAGTAGCAAAGAAACTATTCGCTGCCACACTGCCAGGAAGTACATTTACATTATGCCATACTTTGTGTGTTCAAATTTGCAGGTAAACTCTTCAAGGCGATCGTATTCGACTGCAGCAATGGTGGAATCTCCCTCCGTAACAGTCTGTGATCTTCCTCTGGATTCTCTTAGCAGCTTCAGCAACCATCTGAACTCTTCAGCCTCCAGCTTCGACCTCTTGCCACAGGGAAGTCCGCGTCTATACTATAATGTTTCGGTCAGCAACGATGGCCAATCATTCAGCAACGTCCAGACTCTAACTGTTTTCGATTCCTTGTGCTATGGCTGTCAGAATTTCTCCTGCACTCAAAAGGTTATTTGCCCAACAGAACGACACACAGAGTAATGAATGCTATTGTATAATTTACACCTATTCCCATGAGATAAACCTAGCCTTATAAGGTTTACATTTTACCATTGAAAATACACTTTCACAAGTAACCTGGGATGTTTGTAAATAAAGACGTTCATAGGTCACATGATAAAATTAATTTTTCTTTGAGACAATGTTAAGAGAGAAAATAATTCGAACAGGACCATCATCAAAAACGATTTTTTTAGTTAATCATTTTTATAGTTAAGCCTAAATGTGAATAAAGGTATTCTCAATAAGTACATGTAGGCCTAGAGACATATACAAAATAGTATTATGCCTATTCAATGCTTAATGCTTAATTTCTGTTAAATATTTTTATTTAGGTCTATCGCTTAATTGTTAACGAAAAGTTACTTGTCATTAGTATTTTATTTTTCACATCAATAGTCTTTGCATTGCATTTTTTCTTTCAACTATCTAATTCAAATGGTGGCACGACAAATGGTTCATAATCAATTGGCTCACGAGAAATCGTTCACGGACAATTCGTTCACCGACATTTTGTTCACACCTGCAGTATATACTATAACCGCGTTCAATTGTAGTTATATTTTCATCTTGAGTTTAATTAAGATTTCCATCGTATATCCGTCTTCCAGTTGTAGTTAAATTTACATTGTCAAATTTCATCCCGCTTCGAGTTTAATATAGATTTTCATCTTGCATCTTCATACGCATAATTATGGCTTTATCGTCACCCGCTTCGAGTTGACGTTAGATTTTCATCGTACATCCAGCTTATATTGCTAGTTATCCTACCTATTGTTCACGAATGCTGTTTCGAGTATAATTTAGATATTCGTCATAATACTATCTAGGCTACTTAGTACGCGAGACGACATAGAGAAAACTAAGTGTCTGTGTACGATTTGTCCGTGAGAGAATTGTCGCGAACGGCGAACCATTAATTTTGCCTGTAAACAGAGGCGTAAATCTGTGTCCAACATTGGGGGGGGGACGGGACAGACTTTTGTGTGCCGACAGAGGAAAGGGTTTGGGGAGAGGGATGTACCCCTCCCCGATCTACTAGGAGGTCTGGGGGAGCGTCGTAAGATCCCCCAGCAGGGTTTAGGGCGGAGCCCCAGAATCCAACAAAATTTTGATAATTTTATGCCAAACAAAGCACATTCTGGGCTCTTATTTACTCCTAATTTATCAGTGCTGATTTTGACCTACGCACTCTACCTGGGGTTAAAACTGTGCCAAAGTTTTTTCCGTTTGTGCTGCACATTGTCTAAAGTGATATCGAGCTAGCGGGGTGGGGTCTGCGGCAAAGCCCCAGAAACCAACGAAATTTTGATAATTCGACGCCAAATGGAATACATTCTGGGTTCTTATTTACTTCCGATTTGTCAATGATGATTCTTACCGTCCGAATATAACTTGGGTCAAGGACGTACGACAGAAGGTCTTCCACATGTGCTGCACATCATCTTAGTAAGAAATAGGCCATTATAGACCTATGGGGGTCTGGGGCGGAGCCCCAGAAGCCAAAGGAATTTTGATAATTTGAAGCCGAATGAAGTACATTTTTTGTCTTTGTTTTACTGTTTTCGAACTGCACAAAACAGCTTTTACAACTAGCCTACACAATTATTTCTAGAACTGCACATTTGTATAAAACTGCACGCTAAAAAATGCGCTGGTACACGCTGTATACCAAAGCGTAGGCCAACTCATTATTCAACAGTCTGAACTCTAAAGAACTGAGTGGAAAATATCTTGAGGGATGAGTAAACGTGTACGCCCGTATGCCCTCGTCTACTTGTAACAGCCCTGAGCCCCTTTTTTCACAGTGGCCTTTGTGAGGTCATATCTACGTGTGTATTTTTATGTTTGTTGTATGCAACATTATAGATCCACGGCATAACCTGAAGCATTAAAAGTGAAGGACACCTTAGAAATGGTGTAAATCTATTCGCGCGTGAAAAAAATTGAGGTTCTGTACACGAGAAGTATCCTCTGTCCCCCCACTCAAAACGTTGTGGGACAGTCCTCCTCTGTCCCCCCCTCCCGTGATTTACGCCACTGACCCTGTTTTGGATCAATAACAAGTGAGGTTATGGTTACCATGTAATGACCCTGAGTGAAAATGTACAGTCCGTTGACTCCTTGCAAATATTTTCGACCATATTGGAGCCTCAACAGAGCCACAAAGATAATCAGTCTGCGGCCATGAGCACGACGAGCAGTTCCAGTAGTGGCAAGGGTCCCAAGATTCTAGCCCCCGAATTAGAAGAACGACAAACAAAATTGTGTAGGCTGAACTGTTCTGTACGCGAGGCAATGCTTTGCATATTGCCTACTCATAATTAAGGGACGTGGTAGTGAAGTGGTGAAGGTCGCCGCCTTGCAATCGAAGGGTTGTGGGTCCCAATCCCATCGACCGCGTAGTGACCTTTAGCAAGTCCTTCACTAACAATAATTGCTGAAGCGCTTCGGCGTATTAAACCCCGACATACCTTCGGGCTGTAGTGGGTACCGCCTCTGAATAGTAGTGGACTGTAAGAGGCGGTATATAGAAATACACACACATACATACATACATACATACATCAATCAATCAATCAGCTCAAATTTATATAGCGTTCCTTCAACATATCTACTCAGAAGCGCTCCCGACCCAGGCTAAGCATACATACATACATACATACATACGTACTCTATACGGCGCTATTGAGACGAATTTGCAGAGTTGAATAGCTAGTCAACAGTTATCATCAAGCATCTTGTCTTATGTTCGCTTTATATCATTGAATTTTCTGACAGAACATGTCAGAGCTGTAGTCGGGATGCTCTGATCAAGTAGGCGGCTGTAGGCCCTAGTGGTACACTGAAGAGGCGATATAGAAATCTACGAAACGAATGAATGAATGAATGAATGAATGAATGAATTAATTAATTAATTATTAACCTGTTTGATTTGGTTTCGTTACTGTTGTGTCTGGTGTTTCTGTGTGTAAATTCTTATCATTTGCCGTCGTTTCTTTCTTTTGTCTCAGAGGAACACCGTGCAGCCCTACTAATGCTTGTCCATTGGCTTTTGGCCTCAATAGATTTCCAATGCCCACAGTTTCTGCTGTGGTTCTTCCAGGAGTCCTATCCAATCCTATTCCATTTCTCTTCTCTTCCGCCTCGTCCTCTCTGCGTTCCTCGTGATCAGTGACATCCGTCGTCGGGTTTTTCTCCGTCTTTTCATTCTTCTCCAACTGTTTAGGTTGACCGCCCTTCTTCCACGGAAACTTCAGCGGCCAGTGGAGACCCTTAGCAAAGCCATTGCTATCGCTCGTCCCATTGCCCATCTCTTCTTCCTTTCTTCTTGCTTCCTCAACCGTCTCCGACAGATTGGCGTAGACGGAAGTCGACGACGATGTTTGATTGTCTACGGAACAAGAAAACCAACAATCAATCAAACTCGCATTTTTACTATAAAGGTAGCATTACTGCAATTTATAACACGTAGAGTGATGATGAGTTCTCTGCCCGAGGATAAGTTCTATGGTTTACGCCACCTGCGGATGAGATGAGTGAGGTGGTTTCCCATTGCCTTCCTCGCAGACCATTATGGGTAAGCAACTTGTCTAAGGTCGCTCACGTGGGATTCGAATCTGCGACCTTTCGGTAACAAATCTCCGAACATCCACTGAGTCCCTTTCGTCAACGTAAAGTAGCCTTATAAGCACAATATTTGTGTGGCGAACACTTGTGGTCTGTCTACCACATTTAACTTAAGTTTCAATTTTTTTTAACTTGTTCGGAGATTCCTAAAGCGCCTCTTCAAGTCCACTACTGCTTTCTCACGGTTTTTTAGGCAGCGGCTTGAGGTGCATTCGAACCCGCGATCTTTCGGGTTACGCCATTAGACCATCAAGCCCCACTTGACCCTTAAGTTAGCGTGATATTGGCATTAAACGAAGTAATGAATGTAACACTATCATTACATGCATGCATGTAAGAGGGATAGGCCAAAGCAGACAACCTTCTTATAACTCATTCAAAATTCATTCGAAAATTTAATAGCGCCTCTTCAAGGGAACTACCGATAAGAGGCGCTCGTGACTTTAACCCAGTCAAAATGACTTTTAAAGTGATTGTAGAACTTATATGAGTATACTAGTGAATAATCACAGCTCAAGAGCGAGGCAGTTCTAAACTACTGGATTCCCCACAGAAATATCGCAAGATATATCAGCAATATCCTGCCGTCATTATATATCGGCTGGCCTGGCATCACTCAATTCCCGCAGGACAGCAAACATTCCGCCATTGACCCATACAACACAATGCAATTGTTTGCAATCTATGATCTAGCGTAGACAGTTCAGCAGAGAAGGCGAACTTCATCTCTTGTGAGTCTTGACACAGATCAAAATCCAATCAGATTTAATCATCTGTCTCTGTTTTTCTGTTTCTCTGTCTGTCTGTCTCTCTTTTGAGGTTCCTTGTTCCTACTTGACGAGTTGTGATCTCTGTGGTTGTGACCAATCCTCTTCCGGCTGGGTAAAAAGCCAGCGGGCCTATAATTATAATTAATGACCTCTATCGCCCTTACACGTATTTCCATCACCTGCCTGTGCGTTAGCCAGCACTTTCAGGGTTCCTCGTGAGCCTATCCACCCCGCGTAAAGCCCTATGTGGTTCTTCGACCAAAGCCTTCTACACCGATGGCCTAGTCTCACCAGGCAATCCCTTACTTATCTGTTCGCTCCCTCCCACCGTGATGAGATGCAGGTAGGACTTTGTAAGAGAGAATAGGAGGAAGATCTAAGCTTGAACAAGATGTCAGAGAATGATCAAACACTACAAAGTGCTCTCAGAACAATCTCGACCATCAGTTCATTCGATATCAAAATTTGGTATGCGATCTCAGCCTTTGACCAAATGACCTCATTGGACCAGAGGACCTGAATTGATCCAACCAAATGTCTTAACTGGTTTCATCTCAATCTTTGACCTTGACCAAATGACCTCATTTGGTATAATCACAACTCTTGACCAATTAAATTGCCTCAACTAATATCATCACATCATTTGAACAAATGACGTATTAGTTACACTTTATATGATTCATGCCTTTACCAAAATATTATGACCTCAATCATAGCTTCTGATCAACTGAACTCAGGAGGCCTGACACTGTGATTGGCCTGAGGACCTCAGTTGGTCTGACCAAATACTTCAACAAATTTGAACCCAAAAGATCTGAATTGATCCGATTAAATGTCTTAATTGGTTTGATATTAGTCTTTGACCTTTACCAAATGAACCTCGTGAAAGAACACTAACCTGTTAGATTTCCTCTGGCCTCGTTCTCAATCTCTGCTGCCTCGTTCTGGTTCCTGCTCTCGTCGTTCAACTTCCGACCGAATATAGAATTTCCCTGATATAATTATGGAAACAATAATAATATAACGATGAAAGTAAAACAATTTAGACTCTCGTTTATAACTAACAACAGGAACACAGCTAGAAGCAATTGAGCGTCAGATAGGATGTATTTCCTCTATATTCTTTTCGTATTCATGACGTAGATGATAGCCTTTAGGCCTATGTAGGTTGTGTAATGGAAATGATTGGCCTGCGTGTACATGTAGCCTGTGGGTCTGGCAGGAAGTGTGAAGAAGAGCCATACACATCTCAGATAAGTCGAGAGCGTTAAAGGCCTAAAGTCAAATTTCATGCAAGTCACGGACTTTAATCATATCAGAACTATGGCATCATTGTTCTGGAATGCATGTGTTGTTAGATAGCCTACGCAAAGATAAACTTCGGTAAAGATAGTTGAAACTGAACTTGTTAGGTCTAATAACGTCTAACTCTATTAGTTGGACCATGCAGCAAGCAATCTGACAAAATTAAATAGTAATTAATGCTGAGGGCCGCGGCAAACAAGTACACTAAAGTTAAGTTTAATTATTCACGTCACTATACAGTAGCTCTGATTCATTGCACTGATTCATGACACACGTTGCATGATTTCTAAGCATAGCAATCGTAAGATAGGCCCAATGCCCAAAGGTATACTGCTAACATATTGATTTTTTTAAAGCTTCATACGTCAATCAAACGTCAATCAAACGTCAATCAGACAACAACCAACAAGGACTGCTGAAAAAGGAAGTTCGTATATTTACGGAATTCCATTCTATATAAGCAGTCAATTAGGCCATTGGCCCCGGGTATTGGATTCACCCTTATAACAGACGTCCATGATTAGTGGCAGAGCACATTACAAGAACTGACTGCGGGATCAATGAAACTGAGAACGACAGTCCATATAATATGCAACAGTCCACCCTAAATAACAGTCAACGCTAAGCAATAGATAACTCTAAGCAGCATTCCAGCCTAAATAACAGTCGAAACTAAGCACAAATATCAATCTGACATAAAAAAGCAGCAGCTTTAGGTTGTGTTCTGTGTAGGCTTCATCACTTCTCGGCCCGTAGCATATCGTCTAGAAGCGTAAATATCAAGCATAATGGACCTCATTCTGTAGAGGAATTTCGCCTCCTCGTAAAGCTATACATGTTGGCTCTATTGTTGACGACTTTCGTCATAACAAGTTGATGTCCCAGTTTACGTTTGGAGCCAATAAGATAGCTTAGACTTACAAGTAGGCTAAAAGCTTCGTAACCTAAATGAGACATCAAGGAACAAGAACTTCGTGCAGTAGTAAAGGCATTTATACTGCTCCTGATTTTGCTCCTATACCACAGTTATTACCTATAATCTTTAGGGCCCATAAGCAGGACTTTCAATAACTTTGGCAGGTATAGAGAAAGCACCACATAACATCGCCCTTGTAAGCGGGGTATAATTTACAACTTTTCCCCTTATAATTATTTTCATGGTTATCAATCTGGGGTTTCTTGTCAGCACATTTGTAATAATTTGACTAAAGAAAACTGACGCTTCTAGACGATATGCTACGGGCCGAGAAATGATGAAGCCTACACAGAACACAACCTAAAGCTGCTGCTTTTTTCTTTCAGATTGCTACTTGTGCTAGACTGATACTTAGGGTGAACTGTTGTTGTATAGGGTAAACTATTGCTATTCAAGCATATAAAGTTATTCGTATTGTATATAATGCAGTCGCACTGACTTTGTGTCTGAACTTTGACCTGTAGCACGTGATGAGAACGATGATTAAGACAGTGACCAATGGAATTCCAATGAGACAGACAGGAAGTGCGATCGCCAGAGGGCGTCGCCATGAATTGTTGTCCGATTCAGCAGCTGAACAATACATAATGGACAAATGGTAGAACACACAATACATACACAGTATATAGGACAGGTATGCATAGTATGCAACCTGCAGATCAGTAATAAAAGGATGAGTCAGCTGATTGCAAGGTCGGAGTGTACACGAACTGTGAGAGACGTCTTAGAAACCTAAAGATACAATGCAATACATTCCGCTTCTCTTCTTCTTCTTTCTCCTTAGTTCTGCCTTTTACGCAGATGATGAGGCCTTTTGAGCTTTCTTGGTCTTTTTGCCGGGTGGTGACCAATCCTCTTCAGTCAGGGTAAGAAAGTCGGTGGGCCAGTTTATTGGCCTCTTTGGCTCTTAGGTGTCCTTTCAACACCTGCCAGGTCCTGCCTCTTGCGTTGGCCAGCGCTTTCGTGGTTCTTGGTGAGCCTGTCCGTAGCGCCTTTGTCCAAGGTCTTCTCCACTTATGGCTTAGCCTCACCAGCTGGAAATCCCTTACTTGTTTGTGAAGTGTAAATAAGACTTTCCACGTACATACTGCTCTGAATGCAAGTATTGTCCAAGGACACGAACACCCGAAGTTACAGAGAACTTGATAGAAGAACGAATGGAGGGTGGAAGGCAGACAGGCAGGAAGGCTGAGAAGCAGGCTGAGAGGCACAGAGACACAGGAAGTCTGTCTAGAACCCGGCAGAACCCAGTAGACAGATATACGGAAGTCCAAAAGTCGCTAGGCAATAAAGCTAACTTCCTGACAATATTAGTTCATAAGAGGGAAAGAAAGAGGGCCAGAGAGAGAGACAGAGACAGAGAAAGAGAGACAGAGAGAGAAAGAGGAGAGAGAGAGAGCGAGAGCGAGAAAGACAGAGAGAGGGAGATGCTGAGAGAAAGAAAGAAGCAGCCGACCGACCTGAAACTATAGATAAGGTAGGGGCGATGTTAGTGATCTTGTCTTTCAGTGTCTAGGTCTATGGTTTAAAGATTCGTTTGATCTTCAATTGAACACAGCGAAGAAGAGATGCCAAACGGGTTCATCGCTAAAAAAAAGTATTCAGAGATTATTTATAGATACAAAACAAGGTACAGCCTAATAATCATGTGAATAATTATAACATAACTGTAATAGGTGTATAGTGGTTGTATGTATGCGAGTGTAGCCACAATAATTCTCACGTGTGAATGCTGTCGATGTGTCATTCGTCGCCATGAAACTCCTTGTCACGCTTCTCCCTCTCTTCCTCCCTATCCACTCTCTCCCTCTCTTCCGCTATGCTTAGGAGCGTCTGTCGATGCCTCTAAGACTGGCCACCGTTGCCGCTGCTGTACGCTGATCCAGGGCTAGCAGCAATGTGTGCTCTTCATTCGGATGCAGATGAGACAAGTGAAGACAGAGGTCACTCCAGTTGTCCATTAGTAAGTAAATCCAGAGGTCGTTGACTGAAGAACAGAATCGAACAGAGATAGGCGGCGAACTCTCTAATGAACAGCAATATAGGTCTATACGAACGAACTATACACAGAACCCTATTTACATGTACAGACACAGTCTTCTGTGCACAACTAAGTAGCAGACTGTGCCGACAAGCAGTGACACACACAAGCACAAAGACGGTCGTTTCTGAAAGACAGGCCCTGCCCGACGTTCTATCGAAAGGGACGTGTGTCCAGCGGCCGCTTCTAGCTCTGCAACATCTATTGGGCCTACCGCAGGCCTCTACATCAGAACGTATAGGCCTACACATGACAACCTACATACGACGAAGCTATAGTTGCTATTATCACGTCTAGACCAATCGTAAAGGTGCAGGTCTTTCAAGCAGAACTCCCACGTTATGATCGCGGTGTAGACCTATACAGAAATAAAAATTCCTCTCTTTTCCCTCCTTGCTCTTCCTCGTCTCTTTCCGACCTGTAGCAGGAACAGAATACTCAAATTGTCTTCCGGTCTTGACTTTACTTCCTCCAACTCGGATCTTCCACCAACGGAATTAATAAAATAAAATTTAAAACATATAGAAATAAATTCAAAACACTTAAAATAAAAGCAATTCAGTGTTATTATGCTATAGAATTTACTAAACATAGCAATGATCTAAGAAAAACTTGGAATATAATCAAAACGCTAATAAATGCTAAAGGGCCTGACACCAGAATTGAAAACCTTATCAATTGCATAGTAATAAGTGATAACCAGGACATTGCGAATAAATTTAATAATTATTTTGAAGGAATTGCTCAAATTTGGCAGATAAAATCGAAACCACTAATAAATCTTTTACTAGCTCTTTAAAACCACCTCTAGTAAACTCCTTTTCGGTAAGTGCAACTATCCGAGAAGAACTACTCGGATTAACCTCAACCTTAAATCTATCACATAGTTCAGGACCAGATCACCTTGATCCATGTATTATTGCTCCCAATCTAGATTTAATAGTTACACCACTTGTGGATATCATAAATTGCTCTTTATTAACAGGTATTGTGCCCGATGAAATGAAAAAATCTATGGTAACTCCAATCTTGTGCAATAAAAAATAATTGAATTGACTATTTATACTCTGTACTGTACTGCAACACCAAAGACCTTATTAAAATTCCAAGGATTTCTGCAAGACGTTCCATGTCTATCCTAGAAATCATCAGATCTTGGGAAATATTTCAAGCAGTGGAAGCCCTTGTAATCATCCTGTTGGATTGCAATCTATTTATCGGCTGCTCCGTTTATACACCTTTTAAACTTTGCGTTTCCACTAATTATATTCGATAATCGCGTTTTAACCAATACAATATCTCGTCGTGGTACCTAATTCTTCTGCTGCAGTAGTTCTAGAAACTTCTCACACTTCCGGAATCCATAGAGAAGAGAAACAGTTGTACTTCACTTCCAAGTTATAGCTCTTGCATTTTGAAAAGCTTCGTCTTTCAGTAGGCCTGCTGCATTTCAAAAGTTCATATACTTGAGAAACTCTCCAATATTTCCAAACTGGTCGTTGCCAGTCCTAATCGCATCCGAAAGAGGAGGGCGAGTATGATATTATGGCAATGAAACAGGGCAGCCAATAACAACCTCCAGGCAACTCATACATAATTATTCTATTAATGATAATAATTATTTTCTTTTATTGCAATGGAAATTCTTCAAAGTTGACGTCAACCCCTCATTAAGTCACAAGATGTCGTCAGTACAATTTAAATTGATGCCTAAAATCCAATGCTCCAATCTAACACCTTTGAAACGATTCATTGCCACCTATAAATGCATGCCAACGCACCGAAACGCTAGATTCTTGCGAATTGCTGGTGCAATACAAGTCTGTTGGGGCATCGTTGAGCGAATGTTTGGTCTCGGTTATGCATGGAGGACTAGGCCTACTTATTGGAGGCATGTGATATGTCTTGTCATATTAGCAACATAACATATTTGTTGGAGTGCTTCTTGAATAATATACATGATTTGCCTTGGTTTGTATACTATGATAAGTATTATCATAATATTTCGGTATCGTATACTTATTGAAAAATATTTGACATTTTGAATTTAGCGTTATCATAATGATTTGATTTGATTGGAATGACACTTAATGCTAGGAAAATATACTTACATCCTATAGTGTATGGAGTGATGCCATAAATTGGCAGTTTGATTTGAAATTTCATGTGCAAAATGTTTTTGAAATTATTAGTAGTTGATAAAATATATCAAAGCTTCGGGGTGCTTGCCAATAGACGCGTCCGAATAGCTTAATTTCACATATTTTATCAAGTAACATAATTTCATATATTATACAAAACACGCTCCGCCGTCAGACGCACAGATACACGGATAGAGGGACAAGCAGACTGACGGGTGGACAGACAGACAGACAGATACACGGACAGATGGACAAGCAGACTGACGGGTGGACAGATAGACAGACGGACAGGTGGACAGATACACAAGGACAGAGGGGCAAGCAGACTGACGGGTGGACAGACAGACGGACAGATACACGGACAGGGGACAAGCAGACTAACGGGTGGACAGACAGACGGGACAGGTGGACAGATACACGGAGAGAGGGACGGGCAGACGGAACGGGCAGGACAGGCCTATATGCGTATGCATGTAGGCAGATGGACGGACAGGTAGACATGATATACATGACAGAGGAAAGGATAAACGGACTGTGGACAGACAGGCAGAGAGACAGACAGGTGGAGAGATACATAGACAGATGGACAAGCAGGCGGACGTGTGGACAGACAGACAGACGGACAGGTGGACAAATACACGTACGGATGGACAGACAGAGGGACAGAGAGACGTAGGGGCACACGGGTGATACAGTAAATAGCCCAGCGATATGAAACAGCCAAAAGCACTGAAAAATGCGAATGAAATTAAAATAAAGGGTTGACAAAATAATCATACTGTTTGTCTCCCTGAATATCTGACTGTTCGTAGGTTTTTCCATTTTGCGGGCCGCGTGTAGGACAGGGCTGCTGTACATAGATCTAATTGTCCCCCAGAACAATACATGACGCTATCATCAGCTCATACTAGGCGTTGTCATTCATTCCGTTCAGCTTTACACTAACTGCCATCTGCCCCTCCCTTTCCCCGCACATCTACTATGATGCAGAATCATGCTTTTTCTAATGGTCGGCCCTTCGATATGTATTTATGTATGTATGTATGTATGTATGTATGTATGTATGTATGTATGTATGTATGTGTGTATTTCTATACCGCCTCTTA
>JAQFXW010001887.1:0-13980 GCA_034693945.1 Dendrobaena attemsi
AATTATAGTCAAGACAGACTATCCACGGGCATAGGCCTAATGCCAGATGGTCAGAATTAATGTTCTATGCTTAATGCGGCGACAAGACGACAACATGATGTGTGTGGCCGAAGTGTTCACATAAGCTTACCCGTAGTATAGTCGTTCATTGTAATATCCTACAATCAAACGTGATTTATCTAAGCACACTACAATAATTAGGGTATCGTGCAATTATCCGATATCTACTTAACAGGCCTACTGTTAGAGTAGCCAACGACCAATATGCAACAAATATTGTGACGTCAGTGGCAGAAATATGAAGTTTTATTATTTGTAAAAGTAGGCCTGTTAATCTATCACGATTCATAAAACACTGATAATAGGGGTTGTTATTAGTGTTGCTGCTACAGATCTCGACCTATGATTGCATAGGGCCAATAACTATCCGGGTAGCGTTCACGATTAAGATTTAGTCAACTGTTTTAGAGGATGCCCGAGTTAGGCCTTATATTATGCCTAGTTACTCATAATAGCAACACATATAAAAAAACATATTCGTTTATTACAACATCCCTTAATTAACTCCTGAAGTTCCTCGATCCCTCCCACCTGATATTATTATTACAACAGAAGTTTTATATAGGGCCCCCTCAGGGCAATCTACTCAGAAGCGCTCGACTGAATATATGGCAAGATTGATTAACCCGTCATGTGACGGAGAAATAGCTAGTTGGCAAATAGCTGATACAGCACTACATGCTTTACATACAAATCAAAAGCACTGTTGGGTGTAAAATCCAACGACCAATAGCCTCCATGGGTGTAGGCTTATTTAGGCCTATAATTTCAAGCTTTCCACAGTAGACTCGCGTTACAAATGAGTTTTAATGTTAGCAAACCAGAATAACTGCAAGTGGAGTGCTTTTTGTTCCACAAGCACTTTAGAAATTTGAATATCCTGATGATGCAAAATCAGTATTGTAGCTTAATCTAGCCCATGTCATGGTACTCCATTGGAGGGACCGCAGACTGAAACTACAGATGCCCGAAGATGGCAGCAATTTGTCTTTATTCTATTTATTCATATTTCAGTCCCGTCTTTTCAAGTTTACTGCTCAAAGGCTGGCCCGTCTACAGCCCGGACGTGTGTCGGAGTTAACACGCTGAAGTGCCTAGAGTAATTATGAGTTAAGGACGCAGTGACTCGGGTCTGAATCGAATCCGCAATGCTCTGACTGTAAGACTTCGACTATACCACTATGTCCCACAAAAACAAAAGTGTCTTTAATAGATAACCCAAGGATGTTCTGCTTATGTCTGCACTTGAGAATAAAATTAGATCTTGATAGTTTGTAAAATAAAGGAAAATACAAAACACATAGTTTGCACGATCACAAAGTTTTCACATGATCACATCATTGTTTCAAATTAAAATCCTAGTACAACATTGATCAGCACATTTCTCTAAATAATGTCAATTCTGAGGACATCTCTTAATCAGGTCGCTTCTGTAGGCAAATCTTTAAATCTTTATATGTAAAAATGTCGTCTAAAATGTTTAGCACCAGAGTAAAGATTCATAGTAATAGAAAAGTATGCCTGTGTATACAGCGAGGGGTAAATTATGTCAGGATATTTGCACACAAACTAAATCGATGGCCCCCTACCAAGGAATGATTATGCTTTGGTTCAAGTAATTTTAATCCATTGATCTGAATTTGTTATCTTGAAAAAACGGGATTACAATTTTAGATATTCCATGTTTGTCAATTCCAAGATCCTGGGATTACATTCCCTAGTAATCACAAATAATTGAAAAGTGTGGTATACAATTTAATACAAAGAGCCCAAGTAGAAAGCTCAGAAGAGGAACATTATAATCTAACATCATCACAACAGATCCACTTCAGAGTTTAACAGCATCTGAAGAATTAAGAAGTTTGACATAGTTTTCCCACATGAAATATCATTAAAGACCAATGTCTTAACAAATACAAATAAATGTCTTAATACATAACAAAAGCATGCCCCATATATTAAAGTGAAGCCACAGGTTCCAATGGACAAGCATTTAAAAATATGTCAACCCAGAGATGTTAACCAAGGTTCCTTTGCTTTACATTCTTGATATGAATTTCCATAGGATTTCATCAAAAACGTGAATTGATTCAAGGTTAATAATAACTCAGTCCCGAAGTTGGCGATGAAAGAGGATTAGCCATTCATCAAACTTTGCCTTCTCGTATTCTCGACACAAACTTCATGCCAACTTTACACATTACCCTACAAGAATCAAAAACAAAGAAACTTACTACCAGCAAAAATTAATGGCCATTGGTCAACATGCAGAAACTCCATTTATTATTTAGCATACCTAATCCACATTATCTAAAAAGCGTTTGTTGTTAGGCACTAAATTTTCCTTTAATTGCAATTGCAACTACCAACTTGTACGTCAACTTATTTTCAAGTGGAAAACATCTCGAAGGAGCAGCAAGATACTTGTACAGTTGATATTTAACGGACATACATAACAGGAGCTAAGTAGTTAAAATAATAATATACTGACTTGTACGTTATAGTTGGCATGTACTGGGAACAATACGCAACAATCAGAGCTGGTTGCCGACAAATCCAGACTTCGTTAATTCTGTTGGCAATTGCAACTCCCATCAGCTCCGCACATCTTTCGGACGACATCCGTTTCTTGTCGCTTTCCTGAGAACCTTTATTCGTCTGTTCAGAAAGTAACATACCAAATATGATTACTTTCACATCAGCTTTGTGCCACTAAATTGCATTGGGCATTGTATTTGTGAATTTATAAAGTACTACTCACAGCATGAGAACTTCAGAAGTGCTACCAGTGCAAAGCCCGAGAGAAGAGATAGGTTTTGAGATGAGAGAAAGATTTAGAAACACTTACAGAGAGAAGGGTAGAGCAAAGACGAGGGGAAGTGAGATGCTGCAATCAAAGAAATTTAAAATTGTATATTGAACATTCAGTTGAAGTCTCTACAGCAATGTTCTTTCCATTCTATATGTATGTGCATTGTGCACCGGAAAAAATGGCCAAATAATAAAGTTCATCCTCACAAGCCTTCTGCTCAGCTAGTCAGAAACAAGAACACTGAGTTTTTAAATGTACAGGAAAAATTGCGTTTAACCTGATGTCCGTTTTATTAATACATATCAAAGGTTCTTAAAACGTTATATATAAATGTTCAGATACAAACATCCATACATTAATGAAACATGCCACACTCATGGTACTATATTGCTGCTTCGTTGCAAGTTCAGTCTCCACAATTGGAGGCATTTTCTGGCTGCATGCCAATGCACTAACCATCAGCTGTGCCATCATATGAAATTAGGATGTCAAGAGTTCATCTAGCCCCTTCCACCTGTGTTCACCTGGAATACACACATTCTTTTGATGATGGTAGGGATAGACCTCCACAGATGAGTCTCTAAAAGGATACATTTTCCATATAATGTTCAGTTATGAACGCGATTACAAGAAATCTTCAAAGACAGTTCACCTAAACATACTTCTCCTGCCTTTCCCACAAATGCCACGTTCGACAGATTCGAAACAACAGGGCCCGGGCAGACGATGGTCACAGCAATATTTTCTGGCGCCAATTCGACACCAATCGCACTGAACCAACCCTGCAAAAAAAACAACAGCTGGATAAAAATTCCTTAAAGCAAAAACTTTAGTTAATCACCTTAAACTTATACTTTGGCTAAATGTAACAGTTCAGATAAATTGTGCTATTGTCAGCAATCTAGGTCCTATGCACTATGTAAGCCATCTTGTTCCTTTGTCAGCTGTCATGTTTCTTTGTCAGCCATCTTCGTTCTTTGCAGCTATTTTGGTCCTTTGTAAGTCTTGATCCTCTGTCAGTTCTGCTTTTTTTTAACTGACTGTGGGACACGTTTGGATATTCTTTATGAGTTTATCCGCTGGTTCATCGCCACCTGTGGTCGATATCATGACCGTCATGTTGCTTCATATGAATTGTGTCACATTTGTAACGCTGTTCATATGAAATAAATCAATATAGTTATTTTCATAGACTGTGGACTGATAAAAATATAACACTATATATAACTGACAATAAATGCAACAATGCAACTAGCAGTTCAGAATCTATAACAAATGCTTCTGCAACAAATTCTCCGTCAGAAGCATGGCTCATACTATTAAATTACAAAAAAATTTTGCATGCCAATGACGGAGTGTACTAAAAGCAATTGGGACACCATGGCAAATATCGTCTTAGAATCAAAAATGTTTATAGCCATTCAACTGAATAGTAAATAAAAAGTAATCTCAACTCATTCAAATTTAGTGGTATTTATATGTAGTTACACCATATTATTTATTTGCATTTGGCCCAAATCTATGTTTTAATTATTCATACTGGGTGAATAATAAAACTTCCAGTTCTGCTAAATAACCATACAATCTTTATTTTAAAACAGGCGTAACTCAATAGAGATACTACAATTAGTTTGTTTAATGTGACAAATAACTTTAACAGTATTCAAATTAATATACCAGCTATAATTCATTTTAAAAAACAAACAACAAATAAGTACCAAATTACTATGACAAATTACCTTCATTTTTTAATACATATTAAAATTCTCAAATTATTAGCAAATTAGTATTGCAAATTTGCAGTAATTTAAAATAGGGTAAACAATGTCAATGTCCCACATCGAATACATCATAATTCACATCATGTCCTAGATAACAGTTACTGTTAATATGTTACAGCAAATAATTATTTTACTTACACATAATTTTATGCTTCTATATAAGTCATTTGAAGCACAATTCAGTTATAACAACTAGACAGAAAATAACGACAACCTTCAAGAACTCACATTGACAGCAAATTTTGTAAGGCTGTATGTTGCAGAGAATGGCAGTCCTAAAAAAAAGCAAAATTACCATTTAAATTGCGAAGTCCAACAGATATTCCAGTGTATACACACAACTAGTAGTATAAATTACACAGAATTAAATTCAATTCTTTTGTTCAGCATATATTCAATGGACAATGTATGCTACCATTTCATCAAATGACATGTTCGGTCAATCACACAGGAGACCCTCAAGGACTATTTTATGACCCACAAATAGAGCAACTTACATACGTGTAATAGTAAGCAACAAATAAGTTATGTATTATCCAATTAAACAGGTTTACAAATGTCCTGTCTTTCATCAACTTAAGATTTGTAATAATTGTAAGCTTCAATTATGAAAGCATTTCTTAGAGTAACCTCAACAGAGGCACTCAATAAAGCTGTCGGATATTTATAAGTATCGTAGAGGAACCTGTTTTGGAAGCCATGCTGCTCGTGATTACAACATGGCCCTTGTGACGCTTAATCATGTGAGGAAGGACACACTTTGTTAGCGACACTTGGCCAACGACATTCAGTTGAATCATCTCCTGATCAACGGCCAATTCCGTCTCAATCGCCCAAGCCCTCTGCGATCGACCAGCGTTGTTGACTAGGACGTCGATCTGACATCACACGAAGAAACAATCCCCGGTTTTTGATTAGATTGCAAATCATGAAATAATCTTCTAATTACGTCTGTTGCAATGCTTTTGTCATGCCATCTTCATTTTTTTTTAAAGTTTTTCTCGATAATTTGTTGCACAGCAGTTGGGGCTAACGTGTGCCATAGACATTATCATAAAATTACCCTTCTAAAATACTTAGATGTAGTTTGATTCCTGAAGACAGAAAATAGCATTGACTGTCATCTGTTGAGAGGAATTCAGTTGAGCTCAGTTTGAGCAAGCCTGCAACTACTAACTGATAAATTGCTAATGCTGCAACTTCAATATTCGTAATTACTGAACAATGCTTGCTAATTATTTTGTAATAATAACACTATTTCACTGACAAGAAACATTCCTTGTGTTCAATGAAAGTGTTGCAACTATTTCTGTACTAATCGGAGTTTTCAAAATTATCTATGAGTAAACAAAATCAATAGCTTGCCACAACTTTGACAGAAAAGTCAGTGAAAAAACTAATAATATTATTCAGCTGCAGCACATGTAAAGCAGGCTTAGACACCTTAGGGTGGAGTGGTACGCAGGTTGGGAAATACTGATCTGAATAGAGAACGAATGAATGACTATAATGGATGAAATCTAAAAAACAGAAACATACATAATGCCAAGCATCGGTCCATAGTAAAAACAGACCTGACCGAAGGTTTTCAGAACTTCGTCCGTAGCAGTCTTGTGAGACTCTAGGTTTGTCATGTCCAGTGGTAAAACAAGAACATCGTTGCTTTGCAGGCGTCCACAAGCTAACACAGAAAACAATCACAGCTAATTTACAAGGCTACAAGAAGCAACCATACAACCCAAATCAGCATATTTGACACTATAAATCTACGCCAGAGCCTTAAAGTGCACCTGTTCAGATGACAGACATGCAGAATATATGTCACACACTTAAAGGGAAAATATTCACACAGCCTATATCATGTTCTTGAAAGGGGCAGCATTCTGTAAATGCACGCAACTGAGTCTAAGATAATATAGGTTGGTTCAGATTACTTTGGTAGTGGCACTTACTCAAGGACTTCTTTTTTACATCTTCCAGTTGATCTTTACTTCTAGCGGACAAGACCAATCGGCAGCCAGCCTTGGCGAGCTCATACGCCAGATGTTCACCAATACCACTTGAAGCACCAGTTATCCAAACCACCTGGCCCTTCAGAATCTCTGCATTTGTCAAAATAAACGCAACATGCCAAGCCATAGTGTGCATAAAACGACAATTTAGAGCATGTTTCAAATCATGAACTCAGAAAAACAAATTATTGAAATGATAACTTAGTTAACAAACAACAAAAGCATATATTTGTGGGTCACAGGCAGACAGAAGAATTTGTGGGTAAATGGTCAGTTTTGCAAACTTAAGACGTATTGTGGGTGGATAGACAGATGGATAAATGCAAATTTTAGGAAAATTAGCAGATAGAAGAATTTGAGGGTAGATAGAAGAATTTGAGGGTAGATGGGCAATTGGACATATATAGAATTTGTGGACAGATGAGCATGTGGATGAATTTCTCAACTGAATAGGTTCTGAAGGTAGCCATATAAATGTCTGGAATGAATGAATGTATTTAATGGGTCAATGGGCAACATTGTTACAGCTGAATGACTGAACCCAGTAGGGGGTCATAATGGAAAGACCTGACAAATGAAAACAACCCACGTTCCCACCTGGCTTGAGACCAAACTTTTCTGCCCACATCAGTCCCAGGTCTCCATCAGCTACAACAAATCTCAGAAGCTGAATGACTATCAAAACTAGGATAAAGTATATCACAAGAGTCAGTAAATCCATGATGTGTCAGCTCTGAGCTCTTCTGCACAAAGGTCCTTTTGCCTGTAACAAGCAAAAGACAGATATAAACATACAGCCATCGATCTCACCTACATCAATTACACTTACACATGCGTGCACATACAAATAAATAATTCTATCTTCTTACAGTAGTTGGAGTAAGATGGAAATATAAAATTGAACCCCAGTGTTGAGTGTTTTTAGTAATGGAATTCTCATTATTTTGGACTCTCCTTTGCAAAATTCAGCATCTACCCATTCCCCATAAAACAGAAATTCTTCTGCAAACTCGTTATCAACACTCACTCGACCAACTTCTAACATCTGCTGAAAGAAAAGTTGTGGCTTTGAACAAAACGTCTAAACAAATATTGTTTCGGAGTAAAACTCCTAAACAACATGCTCGTCTTCTCAATCACCTCAGAGACTTTGATGACTCTCAACTTACATCTCTCCAAGACACTCAGCTCGCATGGAACGCATTTGTGACGAAGTACACCTTCAACTAGAAACATTTTACCTCCTACGAAAGACAACCATCACATCCGAAGATCGCTCCTGCAAGAAATTAAGCTCTTACTACAAAAAAGGTATCACCTAATGCACTGTGGTAGAATAGAGGAAGCCCCCGTATTAGCTTTGAAAATAGGCAAAGCAATTGAATGCCAAAACAATTTACATCTGACAGATTTAGACCCTAGAAACTGCCTGAAGACATCATGGGATAAAATTCATCAACTGACAAATCAAAATCAACATTTGTAACCAGACTGCTGCATCCCTTAATGACCACTTTGCTCAAACTCTACAGATAACCAATACCAAGTTCCAGCTATGAAATCTACAGTCCCCCCACAAACCCATTTTGCAAATGAATTCAGAATATTCCAACTTCTTGACCACACATCTGAAGGATATGACTGTCTCACTGCTCCCATTTATAGCACTGCACTCGCCCATCTTATATCGATCTCTCGTTACTCCCTTGTTATGTCCCTCTGCAATGGAAGACTGCTTTTATTCGACCCAAAGCTAAATGCAAAACACCAACATCTCCATCTGACTACCGACCAATCTCTAAAACACCTGTCCTATCAAGACTAGTTGAAAGAGAAATTGTTCATAATTACTGAGTACACCGCTCAGTGCAGAGCTGTTGTCTAACACTATCTAACAAATAACAATACAATATTATCTTGACTTTGCCTTCCCTCCTTTCCAGTCTTGGGACTGGCACCACAAGTAGTGATACAGCATAAAGCCGTTCAGACTATAATTATTTTGTATACAATACATTGAACATTATTAGGCCTTTAGGTCTAGCAGTCAAGTCCGGTGTTTTATAATTGACAAGTAAACCCAATAAAACGCAACAACTTCGAGAAGTAGACTACCGAAAGCGACGGCGTTTCGTAAACTTACAATTACTGTCACGCAAAGACACACTTCGTAAAACTTTGAACCAAGAATGTTGACTTTGAACCTAAGAATAAACTTCTCGGCGTTATAATAATTATTATTCATAACACTAGGCCTATTTCAAGGACCTTATAATAATCATTAAATTTTATTTAGTATTTACTGTCCATTTTCATAAATCCCAAGATTTTACGAGAAAACTCACAAAATTGCAATAAAAATATAAAATCCCGTTACTGAAAATTACGAGATAAAGCTGCAAAGATTATCATTTATTACGACTTTGCAATCGTTATTCTAATCTGTATTCCGTAGTAAGAACCCAAAGTTCATCTGATAAATCTCAAGAGCTTTGAAATATCCCAAGGAGTGGAAACACTGGTGAGAAGTAACCAAAGATTGAAGTAACTATTATTCGTTTAATGCAAGAACACACTGAATGTGTACAGGATGGTAATTATATGAAATGGTGAAGTGAATTAAATAGGGCGATCATTTGCATTAGGGGGGGGCGGTTTATTTATCCCATTAGTCGTATGCTTCGACTCCACCGACCAGGTCGCCGATGACGGTGCTCTCTGCACGGCCCGCCTGACGATGCCCGTTCTCGCCGGCACCGGTTCTTCCGAGCTGCGGTCGGACCATCCCCGCTGCGACGCCGACGCCCGGTTTGCGCCGACGGAGTCGTCTTGGTCCTCCGATCCCGGTAGAAGTAAACCGCCCCTATTGTAAATGATCGCCTAAACCACAGAATATATAAAGCGTAGCTTTATATATTCTGTGCCTAAACCGCCCCTATGCGAGTTGAGTAAAGAGGGTGTAGTGTCTGACAGAATAAGTCTTTAGAGAAGTAAAGGGAGATGATGGAGACACAATCGTTGATTTGCTGAAGATGTTGTATTTTGTGATGAATGGAGATGATTGCAGCACAGGACAGAAAAATCCTTGAAATGGCGTAACATTATAGTGTAAACGCCCATGCACTGCAGCGTCCCTGGTGGTTATGTAGTACTATGTCTTCTTTGCCCAACAAATTCAATGCATTGTTCATTCATATTCATTAACTATTACAAGACTTTTTGACAAAACACTTCATATATATATATATATACTGAGAATAAAGCTAAGAAATTATGAAGTTCACAATATTACTAAGAAAATAAAAGTTAATACACATCTTAAAATAAAACTGCTGATGAAAACGGTCATCTTTAGATGGAAGGGTGTAATTATGGTCACAGAATGGATAGAGAAGCTTCATCTATTCTCTAGTATTTTGTTGTCAGTTAGAAAGAAATATTTACACATGTAATTGTTGACAATACCTGTTGCGTTCAGTCGATTTTACCATCAAGACTCCAAAACTGAATATTTACACATTCATTAAGAATCATCATTCAAATCTGCTAAGAATCGTTCATTGCCTAAATTCTTGTTATTCATTCAAATTGCACGCAACAAATAATCGATTCCTGATAATTTCTATAAGTCTCTTGTGGCCTGTTCGATTTAATACCAGTAACATTCCTAATAATTTTTAGCATTCTCTCAACATTTATTGAAAACATTCAAACATTGAAACATCCAACACAACACACTCGAATGCATTGCCATACACAAGAGTTGTCAACATTTTTATTCGTTGTTACTTAAATTGCCATAATTCTAACAAAACAGAACTCGCGAAAAGTCCAGGTGGATTGAATGGAATTCTTTTCGCAATTTTTGTCTGTTCCCGTGTCACCAACTAAAAAAATCAAAAGACATGTTTTGCGTAATGTACATACAAATCCTAAACTACATTATAGAAGTCCAACATGCAATCCGAGAGCAGCATGCATTCCACTGGCTGATTTGAATTTTTGTCCACCTAATCTTTGCACTTTGTGTACAAATGAAGTAAAGGACAGTCTCTGGTCTACTTGCATATAGCTACTCGTTCGCAACTTGGCTTATCGTGTGACAATGTTAACACAAAATCCAGTTCCCATGATGCATAGAACTCTTTCAAAGTCGTAAATGATGTTTTTGTTTTATAGTTTAATTGAGCAATTCGCAGCTTCAATAATAATTTTTTCAGTAGATCACAGAAAAAGTTGCACAACACTGACATAAGCAATAATAAATACTGAGTACATTTTAACTTCAATTGAACATTACCTATTTATAAACACAACAGTAACTTCCAAAAGCTGCAATTTAAGAATTTAGTCGACATCCCAAAATATCATCAGGACACATGGATGAAGCAATTTCTGTATGACCATAAGTAAGAAACTGACAAAGGAATACTAATAATAATTAAAACTGAAGGACAATACAAATGATCATGAATAACTATCTTTGTCTTATGCATTTATACCTCTTCAATTTTTGTTTCAAAGAGATCTGCAAGATCTTGTTCATGAGCAGCATCTTCAAACTTCTTCGCTTCAGTTGCCACAGAGTGAAAATGATGCTCCTGCAGACACTGGAAAAAGAATAGGTACAAAAATTAAAATCTAACCAGAGAAATGCAATTGCTTTAACAAGTGTTCATCCAAAAAATAGCAACACTCCAAATGTACAAACTAAGCGTGGAAATTGTTGAGCCATGAACATGCGGAATGTACGAGGTGATATTACTTGGATTCAGGCCATTTTAAAAAGCTACAAATGCAGGCTCTACAGCACAAATCAGAACATTCAACACTAATCTAAACAACAGCCTAAATGAGGTTCGTTCATTTAGTATGTACGCATGGAGGGGGTCAGCAGTAATGCATGCTTTGTGTATGCCTGCTATGCATCGTTGGGGGGTCTAGCGCTGCTCCATGTATGGCACGTGCTTAAATCTGGCATAGGGCCTATAGAAGTTTCCACAGATTCTGTTGCAGACTATGACTCTAGATTTGTCAACTCAATTGACAAATCTTCATTGTTCAATTTATAAGCATAGGCCTATAAATTGTAGGCCTTACTTGTGAACCACCACTGTTCACCAGGCAGATGGCCGCAGACCATATATAGGTTGAGAGCAGCTGATTTATAGTGTAACCACTGACATCAAATCCTTATGAAGGCAGCTATGCATTGCAGCTGTACCTACTAAAAGCAAACCTATGCGAGTAAGCTTTATACAATGATTAGTGACAGTTACTGACTTCACAACTAACCTTAATCTCCCAAAGTGAGCTTTCCATAGCTTTGGAATTTACTGGATCCATTTCAAATGGATCATAAGGATCAGCAGCCATTGCTAAAAAAGAAAATCACAAACTGCAGTTTTAACATTTCTGCATGTAAAGACAAAGACCACAGTGTGGGAAAGAATCGCAAACAGTGCCTTTCAGAAGTTCGTTATAGCAGCTATACAAATATCATATTAAATACCCAATCGTGTATGCAAGATTTTGGAAAGGAAAGCAGCTGCACATCGCATGTGTTTTGGGGTCAGTCCAAAACAAGGCATGTGCTGGAAAATGATTGTGCAAGACTCTGCTACTTATGAATGCATCTAGCCATTTGTTACACGCATACTAGTTAAAATTTACAAAATAGTGACAGAAATAGGCTGCAGTCCATGTTGAACCGACTTTGTAGGTTGGGCTATCTTAATAAGGATGCACCTACATTTGACCAGCTCTGCTCTAGAACAGACCAGGCTTAGCTCTGATCATGTGTTATTCCCGTACTTACCACAAAGAAACCTATTAGAATATACCCTTTGACCCAGGGTACACGATAGAGTTCTCCCAGAGGCAGATATTAGAGAGCGAAGAACTTTTCGTATTCGAATGTTATATTCTAATTATTCTTGTTATTGATTTTACAAAGTATACATGTTTGCAAATCAGAATGCGATTTCCAACTGATTATTAAAGTTGATAGCTACTTACTTACAGTCTATTGCTGTAGTGTTTTTATAGTCATGTCAATTTTGTACACTCTGTGAACCAGTTTATTGAATACACAAATATACATATCAACATACATAGTATAAATACATACATACATAGTATTACAAACACATACATAATTACATACAATATCAGGTTCATCTACTGCTGAAATAGACAGCTTAGGAAGATCAGTCCAGTGATAGAGACAGGAATGTTTTACTTCACATCAACAAACTATGCTACCTTCAGCTCCTGGTCTGTGTAAAAGTACGTTGCATGCGGGATGGCGTGCCAACCAATTTCGGATCATTGGCAGAACACACAGAAGAGATTCAGGTGGTGCACTTAGTGCCAATCGAGACATCTTCTTAATGAAAGCTGCTACTAGATGCGCTGGTAAGTGGCTAAAACAGGAAATTAATTATCTTGACACACTGGAAATGAGTCTTAACAATAAAACTGATGGATCAGAAATTTAAATGAATCCTAAATAATTCCAATTTCAGCAACATCGTTCGCTTTTGTAAAATAGCTAAGTATAAAACATCAGATACAGTGACCTTCAACCATTCTGAACAAGTATACAGGAATGTAAAAATATTGGTATGGCCACAAAACTTTAGTGACAAGTGCGTAGTGTACACTTAATCAATCAATGAAAGTAATTGTATAGCGATCCTTCAAGATTTCTCTACTCAGAGGCGCTCCTGATCAGAGGCCCGGTCAAAAGAAAAGTTTTGAGGATGCGATGGAATGTAGCTGAGAATTCAGAAGGACGTAAAGGAAACGGCAAATGGGCGGAAAGTCAACACGTGTAGCCGAGCACAAAGAGTTGCAACCCAGAGACGCAGAGGCCAAGGTGAACAGATCATATAAATAGGATGGAGCTTAAGAGAATACACATACTAATCATCATCATCATTCCTTTCCTCCGTCCGGCCGCGCTGACGATTAGGCCTTCACATGCCGTCCCCAAATTACTCTATCCTTGATGGTATCCATGGCTCTCCCCTTCATGTGAAGGTTTCTTGGTCCATTTGCCAGGTGGTGACCAATCCTCTACTGGTACGGTAAGGAGGCCGGTGGGTCCTGTCGGACCTCTTCCGCCCTAAGGTATCTTTCCAACACCTGCCACCCGTTTTCCGGGTTCTTGGTGAGCCTGTCCACATCGCATAGCGCCCAAGGAAGTCCTTCGGCCGAAGCCTTCTCCGCTGATGGTATAGCCTCACCAAGCAGTTCCTTCCTGGGCTGTTCAACCCCCCCACTACGTTGAGGTACAGGTCGGTCTTTTGGA
>JAQFXW010001888.1:0-13979 GCA_034693945.1 Dendrobaena attemsi
TAAGTAAGTATTTGCCCCTAATTATTTACGGGTTAAAAACCAGGTTTTACCGTCATTTTTGACGGGATATACCTAGTAACTAAAATAATTCTAAAACGGGACACACTTTTGTTCCAAATTTCGCTTGACTTCTTTTTACTTCCAATTTGTCAATGCTGATTCTGACTCTCTGACAAATATAGCATAGTACCGCAAATTAACACTTTTAGTTATTCTAAAATATATTGTAGGCTAATCCACCCGCATAGTTCGAAGTCAATAATTATTAAATGAGTTCTTCAATTTCCTTCGAAGGAACTGGAAGACGACGTGTTCAAATGGAAGCTGAGGATTTAATTCGTCGAACGTTTCATATATTTCTGACACAAATTTGCGATCGTGCAGCAAGAAACATCGCAGTTTTAAATATCTTGCGACGAAATGTCGTCCCAGAAAATACTGAAACATAAAGCTCTTGTTTGTGAGAAGCTGATTGAACACTTCGTCAATTTTATTACGGGGTTGAGAATACTCGCCCAGTCGAGCGTCGTATGTGATTCTCTGGCAGGCGATAACTACCCGTTCCGGAAAGAAAACATGACAGAGTGTTTGGAGTCCAATCAGGCAAAGCAATTCATCGTCGAAATAAGCATTAAACGGTCGCAAAGCCAAGACATGTGGAAACGCAAACCAATTTAGACCATCGTTACGGAAGACAGGTCTTGGCTTTGATAACTTCTGAAGGTAATCTTCCAGATATACATCGTTCAGTATTTGATCGCAGAAGCTCAAAACATCGTCATAGCGAGAGCGCTTGAAGAAATAGAAAGCTCTGTAGCAGAAGACTGTTGTGTGGCATTGCACACCGTACCAACGGGAGAACGCTTGATAAAATAAACCGATACTTTCAAGAGAGCATTCCATCAACAACCGACTACAGATCTCTTCGTTCAGACAGAAACCTGTCACACGATTCAACACTTCATCCACTCGATCGTTCCTTCGATAAACGCTCAGCCTCGATCTGTCACAGACGACGTCTGGCAATAATTTCATTTTCCCCGAATAAAACGCAACGAATAGAGAGTCTAACAGATGAACAGCCGGAATTTCGCCCCATGTCATCCGCAAGTGCTTCGAAATTCTTGTCGCCGACTGGATCAATATGTACTTGGCAAATACCTGTGGTGTTATTCGCAGATTGAACTTGAATCGTCTGTGGTCCGGACGCAGTTTATTAGAAATAAACTGAAAAATCGAAGTAAAGCCAACGCAATTACAAACGTCGTCGATGCAGAATAAGCATCCTGCGTTCATAGGTTCCTCATTTCGATGAGAAGTTTGATTGGATGCAGCAGCTGCTGTAGTTTCTGTGTTCTGGAAAATTGTGTAACACAGGTCAATTGCGGAATGAAATTGTGAAGTCGCAAAGCAAATAGCAGCCATGTAGGCGACAGTTGCACTCCTAATGGAAGTGGATGAAGAGTCCTTGCAACTGTACGACTTTCTTAGATAGTGCATCGACAAACGGGACATAAGTTGGAATTCTGAGTGAGTTCGAGGTCTGCACAACTTTCCCATGTGCTCTTGAGCTACTACGAAATAAACGTAGCTGTCTGTCTGGCAGACGTTTTCGGTAAGAGTTCGGAAAATTATGATACGATATCCAATCTAAAGAGGCCGCTGTTCCCAACGACACAAGACCTAGAACATCAGATACTAAATCAATGCCGTTCGACATTCGTTTGCAAGTTAATAAAATTGATGCGTATTGCATGAATAAAGCTGAGTCGAGGTAAACAAAAGGTACCTCCGATCTCAAGACTAAGTTTCTTCTGATAAATGACGACTCCGTCCTATTTATGCTGTGACTATTGCTACTCCAAACTCCCGTCATATAATATGCACAGTAGATTTCGGTGAAACGATCATCAAATAACTGAATCTGCTGTTGACACTTAATTCTTTGTATGGTGGTGTAAAGTTTGCCAATCTGGAACTCGCTGACATCAAGATTAGCCCGTCTGTTGATGAGACTATTATAGCAAACGAACAGGTACTTGCGTAGAAACCATTGATTCAGATTCGGACCGTAACTGAACACCCTCAACTTGACTTTAATACATTCTGTAATCATTGGATCAATTTTCCGATTGAACAGCATTGCATCCGGAATGAAATAGTTTGGCAATGTCTTCTCTCGATCCAGTCCAACAGCTTGCATAACCATTTACAGCAGACGTCGATAACTGACGATGACATCCACCATTCTGCCGACTCTTGCTCACATGTCCACAACATCAAAGTCTTGAGATGATAAGTACACAGAAGCTCTTTCTCTTTCGGACCATCTGCTTGAATTAATTCCCTCTTTGCAAAGTACCTGAGCATGTGATAGACAACCTGCTGAGTCGTTGTCCAAGTCCTCAGTAGAACGACCTCGGCGAGAGAGAACGAAAGTCTAAACTGTGAATCGTCATCTGGACAATCTGGGTGTTGGGCACAGACCACGTGGCAGCCCTGTCGAACCACCTCCATTACAATAACCGGCGATGGCCACACACCTCTGTTTTTTCGAGTAGGCCACTCCTTCGCTTCTAGTGGCCACTTCGGACAGCAGATGCAATACACGTCGTCATAAATACCACAACTACCGTATTTACTTATAGTTTTCTTCAAGGCCGGGCCTTTCAAGTTTGCAGATATTCGTCCTTGGTACAGCCCGGATACTATTTTGTCTGTTATTTCTTGTCGTAACGCACGTCCAGAGAGAAAGCTTTGCTTTGCCAGCCTATCGTATTCGTACCTCTTCAGATCCCAATTATAAACCAAACACCCGTGCAGAAGAAGTTGAACGAATCCCGGATACTTCTTACAAGGAATAATACCAAGGCAGTCAAGGTCTTCGTCATAGCAACGAACGCAGTCTGGAATCTCGATGGTGAATCCACTGGAAGCCATCGCATTTTGCAGACAGAGTAGAATAATCGTTATCGTCGATGCAAGGCAAGATGGGTACGATGTAGAACTCACAAGAGCTGCCACAAGGAACGTAACCGCCTGGTCCGTTCGACAACTGATTGTGTTCAAAAACCAACGGCCTCTTCAATATTAAGTCGGTAATAAATTTCGACACAGTGATTTCCATTGCTTCTGTTGGGTTTCTGAAATAAAAGTTGTGTCACGTAACCTAAAATGTAGGCCTGCTGTAACAGTTACTGTAGGTCTAATATAAGTACAAGTTTGACATGCTTAACCAATTTTTTGCACCGACAGCAACGGCCTATGTTGTCATAAGCTGTTGTTAAACTGAAGAATCACACACACACTATCATCATTTCACGAAAATCTTAATCGCAGCTCTAGACTATAAAATAACAATTGTAGTATTAGGCTACTCTGAGGCGTCCACAACCCATGTGATAAAGAACTGCATGTTGCTAAATTACTTTCACGCAGGGGCTTCTATCCCCCCCCCCCCAAACAGCCGGGCTCAAAAACTCACGACTTTCCATTTCCCCTCAAAAATATTCTTCCATTCTATATGACCAGTCTTCCACCCTATTTATGAAAGTTATACATTACAAAAGGTCCCCCCTGTTTTCTCATGGGCGCACCTGCGCCCGCTTGGTATAGGGATAGAAGCCCCTGCTTTCACGTGCTTGCAGGAGTTGACAGAAAATTAAAACAAACAACTATGTGATGAGAATATCTTTCTCAATTCAGTACGCATAGGCTACATGTAGGAAAGGTTTTTCTTGTTAAAGATGATCGTTTTTTTTATAATATGCAGAGTTACTCCTACTTAATGAAGTACAGCTGCGAAATTTCTGAAAAGATAATAGCACCATGTGAGGCTCAGTCAGTTTTAGGTTGGGTTTACGAATTTGTGGTCTCCGTAAAATTATTCGAACGATAGCATAATATTAATGAATATTAAGAATATTATGAATCTTTAATAAAAAGTGATTAGTGTGCTCTCAACCATAATAAATCGAACAGTGCAAAAATGTCTACAACGGTAATTATGCAATATGCAGGCCATCATTTAAAATCAGACAGTTTATAGAAATGAATATTTATTTATTTATTTATTCACAAATTTCTATACCGCCCCTTCAAGTCTCCTAAAATTCTGAGGTGGTCCCGACTACAAACCGGAGGTGTGTCGGAGTTTACACGCTGAAGCGCCATGAGCAATTGTGAGTGACGAACTTGCTCAAGGTCCTTACGCGGCGGGTGGAATTCGAACCTGCTACCTTTCGGTTGCAAGGCGGCGACCTTCAATACTACACTACCGCGCCCCACAATATTATAATGATGACGATAAGCCTACCAAACGAGAAGAAGATCTGCGGAACAAACGAGTTTCGGACAAACATCGGGACCTGTATGAACTTAATTCTAGCACAGTTTTGAAAAAGTAAGCAGTGCTTTCAAGTGTTTGGAGTCCACTGGTGATCTACAGTATAAATACAATACTTAGGCTACACTTCCTCATGACATAATTATCAGAACCAATTCATCATACTGATAAGATGAAAGACAAAGGCGGCCGCTGTTAGAATGCAAACAGATTTTAACGAAGAGGTCATTATTGGCTAAGGGTGTTTCGGCTTGCAGCAATCCGGTAGTAGTTAGTAATTTCCAGGGTTTAACGACAGCTTATGACAACAGAGGCCGTTGCCGTCGTAAGAAATTGGTTAAGCGTATTTCAGCTCTTATATTCAACCGTTATAAATGTAAGTAAGTAAGTAAGTAAGCAAGCATGCAAGCAAGCTAGCCAGCCAGCCAGCAAGCAAGCAAGCAAGTAAGCAGTGGCGTAGCCAGAAACTTATTTGGGTGGGGGTTGAGAAAGTTTTGCTCTGCAAGTCACCAAAAAAGCTGATGACCTTTTTTAGTCATTCACCACAATTTCGCAGATTTCGGGTCTATTTCTCAGAATTTTTCTGCTAAATTGACTTTTTCATCCCTAAATATTCTGTACTAAACAATTGGGGGGGGGGTACCTAAGAATTACATGGACAAAAGTCATTTCGGGGGAGTTTGAACCCGTAACCCCCTCCCCCAAATACGCCCCGTGCAAGTAAGTAAGTAGGCCTATATTCTTTATTCATCCAATTGCTGACCGCATTTTGGTTCAGCCGTCCGTCCAACCATCGATAGCATGTCTTCCAGTGAATTATCCATTATCCATGTTCTGAATCCAAATCTGCGCAGATGTCAGATGAGGTGCTGTCGTTGCCTTAGACCTACTGAATTATTGTAGTGCTCAGTGGCATACAGGGGCTTCTATCCCTATACCAAACGGGCGCCCAGTGGAAAACAGAGGGGAGCATTTAATCATGTATAAATTTCAGAAATAGGGGGAAAGACTGGACAGAGGGCATGGAAGAATATTTTTGAAGAGGAAAATGGAAAGTCGTGAGCTTTTGAGCCCGGCTGCTTGAGGGAAATAGAAGCCCCTGGTGGCGTAGCAATGGGAGGGCAGAACTAGGGCGAGTCTCCGGGCGACACTTCGGTAGGGGAGGCAAATTGGAGGTTGAAGAGACAGAAAAGCAGTGGATAATGCTGTTTTACTACAAACTGGTTGTAATTGTTGACGGGAAACGCCAAAGGTTGCAGATCTCGGTACAGAGGCATCAAAACCGAGGATTGTGTAGCCTATTAATAGCCCACGGACGGGAAAATTTCGAAAATTGGGTTTAGGAAGGCTAAAATGACAAAATCTAGGACGAATGAAAAAAAGGTCGTCAGATTCTTATGACTTAGGGCTTGCTCTCAGACTCATTAGCAACATAATTAGTTGGACGTGGTAGTATAGTGGTGAAGGTCGCCGCCTTGCAACCGAAGGTTTCGGGTTCGAATCCCACCCATCGCGTAAGGACCTTTAGCAAGTTCTTCACTCACAATTACTGAAGCGCTTCGGCGTGTAAAACTCCGACACACCTTCGGGGTGTAGTCGGGACCGCCTCTGAATAGTAGTGGACTGTAAGAGACGGTATAGAAATACACACATACATACATAATTATTAACAAAGTGAACAAACAGGGTTGTGGGGTTAATGCTTAATCACGTTGTAATCATGTTTATCTGCGCCAGTCCTGTGTATGAGCATGGAGCATACATGTATTAAGAGTTGAGAGAGACCATTTGAGAAACTTCCGTGTTTAGAAGACTGTCTCTACAGTTATCAGTTAAACTGAAAATCTTGGAAAGATTTCAGGTCTGGTAATAATTGACGGAGGTTATCAGTGAATAAATGGCATGGAATCCAACATCTTCTGTCAGTTCTTTGATAGCATAAATATAGGGTCCAGTATTTTTAATATTATCCCATGACCTTCACAGTTTTTTTTATAAATTCCAAACCGCTCATTGGCCTACCATACACTCACTTCGGTCATTATATCAACAGAATGCTGCTAAAAATCGTCAGATCATTGTTAACATCTCTGGAACTGCGCGGTCAGACAAAAATCGAATGTGGCAATTCCCATAAAAGAACACTTTTAGTTATTCTAAAATATGATGGAGGCTTAGAGCGCCCTATAGACAATGTAGAGTCAATCAGGAATGGTCCTTTTAAGTTTTCTAAGAAGGAATTTATAGACGACGTACTCAAACGGAAGCTGAGGCTTTAGTTCGACAAACGTTTCGAATACTTTTGTTACAGATTCATTTTCGGGCAGCAAGAAGCATCGAAGTTTTAAATATCTTGCGACGAAATGTCGTCCCAGAAAATACTGATACATGAAGCTCTTGTTTGTGAGAAGCTGATTGAACACGGATTCAATTTTATTACGGGGTTGAGAATGCTCTCCAACTCGTTCATCGTATGTAATTATCTGAGAAGCAGAAACTGCTCGGTCAGGAAAGGAGACATGACAAAGTATTTGGAGTCCGACTAAGCAATGCAGATCGTCATCGAAATAGGCGTTAAATGGTCTCAAAGCCAACACGTGTGGAAACGCAAGCCAATTTTGACCAACGTTATGGAAGATTCTCTGTGGTCTTGATAGCTTCTTCAGATAGTTCTCCAGTTCTGGGTCTTTTAATATTTCGTAACAAAGATTGAGAACTCTGTCGATTTGAAAGCGCTGGAAGAAATAGAGAGCTCGATAGCATCTCACCACCGTGTAGCATCGCACGTTATAATGTTGGGAGATCTTTTGATAAAACAGGTCCAGACTTTGGAGAGAACATTCCATTAGTAACCGAATACAGATATCTTCGTCCAGGGAGAAACCTGTTACACGATTCAACACTTCATCGACTTGGTCGTTTCGTCTATAGACGCACATTACGGCTGGGCGACAGTCGACAAGCGGAAATTCTCTTTTGAGCGAATTAATAAAAAAAGTATCTAGCAGAAAAACAGTCGGAATTCTACACGTGTTTATTTTTAACTGTTTTGACATTCTTTTGGCCGACCAAATCATTATGTACTCGGCAAAAACACGAGGCGTGAGTCGGAGATCGAGTTTGAATTGTCGGTAGTCAGGCTTTAGATTGTTCTTGAATTTAATCCACTGGAAGAGAAACACGAATCCAATCCAATTAGACACGTCGTCGATAAAAAGCAGACAACCAACGAACATGTTGGCTTCTTCTGGTACCTGAGGTGTCTGACTTGTAACAACAGGCTCTGCATTCTGAAAAGTTGTGGAACACAGGTCAATTGCTGCCTGAAATTGTGAAGTCGCAAAGCAAATGGCAGCCATGTAGAGGACTGTGGCGTTTTTCGTCATAAAAGTCGACGAGTCCTTGCTGTTATACGACTCCCTTAGATAATGCATGGAAAGACGGGACATCAGCTGAAATTCTGGGTTATTGCCTGGTAGGTACAGTTTTCCCATATGCTCTTGAGCTATCAGGAAACAAACATGACCATTTGGAAGGCGTTCTCGGTATGTCTTCGGTAAGTTATGATAGATTCTCCAGTCTGAAGAAACTCTAGTTCCCAGCGACACGACGCTTAGAACATCAGATACCAAATGAATACCGTCCAGCACTCGCTTGAAAGTTAATAAAATTGATGCCTGTAGCATGAATAAGACAGAATCGAGGTAAACAAACGGTACTTCCGTCCTTAAAACTAGATTCTTTCTCACAAATATCGACTCCTCTTTGTTTAGGTGTACGGATACTTTTCTTTCATTAGGCTCTGGTATTTCGATAATATTCCAAACTCCTGTCATGTATGCACAATAGATGGCAGTGAAACGGTCATCGAATATCTGAATTTGCAATTCGCCTTTGTTAGCTAGAAGTTTTGTGTACAGTTTACTTATCCTGAACTCGCTTATCTGATGTGGAACCCGCACTTTAATTAGATTATTATGGCAAACTAGCAGATAGTTGACGAGGAACCATTGGGTCAAATTCGGAATGTAGCAGTAAGACTTTAACTTATCTGTGATACGCTTTGTAATCGTTGGATCGATGTTTCCGCTGAATATGTTTGCTTCTGGAATGAAATAGTTTGGACAATGCCTCCTCTCAATCCATTCTAACAGCCTACGCAGCAGCTTGCAACAAGTCGTCATAACGGATGAGGAAGTCCACCATTCTTCCGGCTCTTCCTCGCACGTCCACAGCATCAAAGTCTTTAGATGGTAACTGCAGAGAAGTTCCTCCTCCTTCTGACAGTTCCCGTCGATTAATTCCCTCTTCGCAAAGAATCTGAACATGTGATAGACCACCTGTTGAATCGTGCCCCAGGTCCTAAGTAGAATCACCTCAGCCAGAGAAAACGAAAGTCTCATCTGCAAATCGTCTTCACGGCATTCTCGATGTTGGGCGCAGACCACGTGACAACCTTGTCGCACCACCTCTAGCACAACGGCCGGCTTTGGCCACTTATGGTTTCGCTTGCGAGTCGGCCACTCCTTGGCCTCTAGAGGCCACTTTGGACAACACACGCAATACACATCGTCATAGATTCCGTTGTTTAAAATCTTTTTCAAGGCCGGCCCTTTCAGTTCGACAGCTACTCGTCCTCCGTATTTGCCTATTACTATCCTCTTTGTCAGATCTTGTCGCATTGAATTTCCAGATACATATTTCGGTTTATCCACTCTAGAATACTTATATTCCTTAATGTCCCAGTTGTATATCATGTATCCGGCCAGCTGAAGTTGCACGAATCCCGGATAGTTCTTGTAGGGAAGAATTCGCAGACAGTGAACGACTTCGCTGTAACAACAGGCGTTGTCTGGAAAGACGATGTTGGTTCCGCTAAAAGCGATTGCATCTGGGAAGCAGAAGAGAACGTCGTTATCGTCGATGCATGAAAGCAGTGGAACAATGAAGAGCTCACTGTGGCTCCCGCAGGGAACATGACGACCAGGACCGTTAGACAACTGGTTGTGCTCATAAGCCAATATCTTCCGCAAGAATAAGTCTGACATGAATTTCGACACCAAATCTTCCATTGCAATCCTCCGAGTTTCTGAAATTAGGATTGTATGCTGTGCCATTTTGCTGTAGACTAAGTAAAACTTACAGTTCATACAACGTCATTATCCACGGCTTAAGGACCTTGAGAAAGTTCTTCACTTGCAATAATTGCTCGTGGCGCTTCGACGTGTAAACTCCGATACACCTCCGGGCTGTAGTCGGGGCCGCTTCTGAGTAGTAGGAGACTTGAAGGGGAGGTATAGAAATGTGTTTTTAAGTCAGTCAAATTATGGTACAGCTCTTAGAACAAGTAGTCCTTTTAAGTAAACAAATCAAACAATTATTCCGACAAATGTAAAAGTCTAAAATGTGTCACATTGCAACCTGAGCAACTATGCAGCTTATCCTCGTGTATACATATATCTGGTAATGTCCTTCCAGAGACCAAGGTCAAATTGAGGAGAGGATGCACAATGTGCTAGAAATCAGACTCTAATCTGCGAATAAACAGATGTTACAAGCTATCCCAGTCCCTCTTCTTCTCCGCTTGAATTGTGTTTTTAAAATTCAAATCTTACTCTTGTTTCTAAATAATAATGTAGCCATAGGCCTATATCTTGCTCTGAATGACATGCCCCTTGAAGACACTCTACCCAAGAGGGTAATTTTTAGCAGTTGAACTCTTAGAGAAGTCAATAATCTTAAACTCAATGCTCAGAAAATTGTGCCATGTATAAACTCATCAGAAGTCACTGGTTCGTAGTTCGATCTGTCTATATTTTCAGCTTCTCTTGAATCTGTTGCAAATCATTTTGTCAGAAACCTTATTTGGATCGACAGAAAGCACAACCACTGCCTCCAAACTGTAGATCTGCTTTCAAGAGAAACTCCAGAGTTTATTTCATCAACTCTTTGAACCCTGAATAGCCTTGATCTCAACCCACTGGACTACAAGATCTGGAACGTCCTTCATGAACATGTTTGTCAAACTCGCATACGTGACGTTGACTACCTCAAACAGCAAATTCTGTAAAATGAATTCGTTTTGATGAAGGGATTGATGACAATGCTATCAATAAATGGCGAAATCTCTTTAGAGCCATACATTCGAGCTAATGGCGGACATTTTGAAAATCAGCTTTGAAGAACAACAATTAGCTCAAATTATTAGTTCCCTAGGCCTATATTTTACATGTTGGAAATTTCAGATTTTCTTTTCCATACTTTGAATGTGCGTAACTTCGGACTCTGTTAATTGAATTTGATCAAACTTTCAGAAAACATTGGTAAATTATCCCTCTAAGACACTTTAAAATTGTGTAAAGTGTTATTTAGAATTAACAAACATACCGCGAAAACAAAATTTTTTGTTAAAAACAATTTTGTTTTAGATGGATTTCTTTCTACCTCAGACGCTTAAAATGATAATAAAGAAAATAATAATTAAAAACAACAATAACTGCAAGCGTATAATATCTTAAAACGAGACTTACGGAGTTTACAGAGCTAAATGTTTGACAATGACATACCTGTGGGGCGCGGTAGTGTAGTGGTAGAGGTCGCCGCCTTGGAACCGAATGGTAGCAGGTTCGAATCCCACCCGCCGCGTAAGGACCTTGAACAAGTTCTTCACTCACAATTACTCGTTGGGCTTCGGCGTGTAAACTCCGATATACCTCCGGGCTGTAGTCAGCACCGCTTCTGAGTAGCAGGAGAATTGAAGGGGCAGTATAAAAATGTGTGAATAAATAAATAAATAAATAAATAAATAAATTACATGTATAACCGATGGAATGAACGCAATCTGTGCAGTGAACTAGTTGCTGATTAGTTTTTAAGTCAGTCAAATTCTGGTACAGCTCTTAGATTAGAGTTTGATTAGTCCTTTTAAAAAGCGTCTGAAGTCCACTGATAATTATTTTATCTCTTAACTTAATAGACTCCTCGATTACCTATTCGAAACGTGCACGATAGACAATAGAGGCGAGTTGTTAATCAAAGGTGACGCATATGGGACCTAATCACAGGTGTATAATTTATATAAGTAGCCTACTAAATTAAGAGTTGCCGACGCGTATAGACATTGTCCACCAGAAAACTCCCTCTGATCCTTTCCGCTGTAATTGCAAAATTTCTTCGTTGTTAAAACTGAACACTCGGGCAAATGAACTCGCACCTTTGCGCGACATCTTTGTGAAAACCCATCTGACGGGGCGCATCGCTAGCGAATAAGCTGAGGAACGGTTAAGAGTCTTTTAGCAACGCCTCAGAATTCGATGCTGGTGCTACTACTTGCCAGGACGTATGCGATCTGCCAGAAAACGCTTTGCAAACAGTGTCCATTGTTTAAGTCGAAGAGTCTGAGAACATTAGTTGTAGACTGTAGCAGAATAATAATTTGATTTTCCTCAAATGTTTCTGCGCCACTTCGGACGCTGCTACACTCGCCGACCAGGCTGATACACGCCTCTTTGCAGCTATTCAATCAAACACTGATCACGTGCTGTAGAGATTTCTTCCTCCACCACGATCTCAGACGCGATATGAGTTTCGCTCGCGACCTTACGATTGCCTTCTTCCAGCCAAAGACGACCGAAACTTTATTTCCAGAGTGCTATTTTAGAATATGTACTGAATTGATAATATTACTCAAGCAATGTCAAAGTTTAGCCAACATTATTCTTATCTATAAAGTGAACCTAACGCAACTATCATGCCTTAGATTGCCTCTAGTTAAGGCCCTTGTACCCAGTTACGATCTTGTCAACTTGTTTTCAATAAACGAATTTGAATTGAAATGAATGACTGGCTATCTTTCTTTTCCGTCAAATCATCTGATTTTGTCCGGATGTGCTACCGATAGTAAAATTAGAGACGTTTACTATAAATGTCATTTGCCCTAATTAAAATTTAATTGTGCACGTGGATTTATGATTTAAGTGAACCGATCAGAGGGACGCCTTTAATTGAAGTTCTGAGACCGAGTCTTAACAACCCCGAAGCGTCTCAATTTGTTTTCAACTTTTCATTATGCCCGACAAATTATCTGTAGTTAGCCTATAGTTATTAATTTGTTCCCACGTTTCTATACCGCCCCATTAAGTCTCCCACTATACTCAGAGCCTCAGAGGCGGTCCCGACTACAGCCGTTATACGCTTCAGAGTTTAGGCCTACACGCCGAAGCACCACGAGCATCTGCGAGTGAAGGACTTGCTCAAGGACCCAACGTGGTGGCTCGGGTCTGAATCGAAACCGCGATCCTTCGGACTATCCCACTGTTCCACAACCGCACCGATACAATCTGTTAGTGTATTGTATTGTATTGTATTTGAACTTTTATATAGCGCCTCTTTCAGAACAAGTCTACTGAACTTGACTCAAGAACTTAACCACTATAGAGCGGCAGGATTTTAACAGTTATTATGGAAGCAGAATATCTTTTGAAACCACAATTGGGCATGTCTTTAAAATTCAACTAAAATAACTTTTCATCCAGTTTCATATAATTTCTCCGTTAAGCAAAAGCCATGCAGCCCGTTATAAGCTTTGACGCAATATCCTGGAGACGCGCGTCCAGGGTTTAGAGTGAGTAGGAAAGGGTGGGAACGCCGTTCCCACAGCTTTTGAAGATCTTTACTTACTTTTCCACTGATCAATGCAAAAGAGCAATGTACATTAACGCGTACATTTCTAGCTTTGGAATTCCCAAGCGCGACTCGTTGCTCAACCAAACGACTTTAACCACGGCGTGCGTCTTCTCACAGAATCGTCTGCCTTCGCCACACGATGAGATAAGAGTGTCGCTGTCTCGTGAGTAAGTGAGAACTTCGCCCAATGCCCAAAACAGATACACAAGTTTATCGGTAGCGCAAATTCTACAGTATTTTCTAAAGCGCCACTCTTGAGCCTCGATGATCACCATTATAGATTATGCACGAATACTGCCTCAAGTCAGAAAGGTTGTCCAATGATGGTCATGAGAACTTTAGGCTACAGTCCGGTTGTCAATGAGCTCAGAGATATACCGGCAGATAATATTATTACACGCGGTTAGGTCCCTAAAGGCTCTATTTTAATTAGTCTATAAAGCCTATACGATATCTGAAAGAGTTCCGCGTTGTGTGATTCGCAGTTGGATGCCTTTTCAAGAGCATCTTATCTCGTCCTCTGACGTATACGGACTCATCACGACTCACAGTAAACGCGTTGAGTCATAGACCTACTTTATCAAATCGGGTTTATGGTCGTTGTTTGTCTGGGAAGTAATTGCCAGATGGATTTATGTAATGATTTATTCTTTGCTATAATTGTAGGCTAATAGGACTATTATAGTTATTCGAATAAATTTCCTTATTACGTAGCGCTTCACCAGGATTATTACATATTTATTTATTTTATTTTATTTTATTCACACATTTCTATACCGCCCCTTCAAGTCTCCTACAACTCAGAGGTGATCCCGACTACAGCCCGGAGGTGTGTCGGAGTTTACAAAGCGCCACGAGCAATTTTGAGTGAGGAACTTGCTCAAGGTCCTTACGCGGCGGGTGAGATTCGAACCTGCTACCTTTCGGTTGCAAGGCGGCGACCTTCACC
>JAQFXW010001889.1:0-13976 GCA_034693945.1 Dendrobaena attemsi
TCCGACACATGTCTCCGGGCTGTGGTCGGGACCGCTTCTGAGTAGTAAGGGACTTGAAGGGGCGGTATAGAAATGCGGAAAGAATAAAAGAATAAAACATACCTCTAATACAGTTGTCAAGACAGTATATGCATTTAATTATTACATGAAATTTGCAGAGTCTATCCATTTCGTGGCTTAAGATGATTGATTGATTGTCAGTGTGGAACGATGGATGTTTTCCGTTCGCCCTCCTTTCAACAACTTGGGACTGGCACCGTTCGAGTGTTACTGCTGTCCGATGCATGCCATTTTGATCGACGCTTTTACAAACATTCGCATTTTTCATTGTCACCCTTTTAGAGTCGCCCTTTTGATATCATAATTATCCTTAACGTTTTCGGACTCACAGACTACTTTGAAGTTTTTCCCCGCCGTCGCGGACCACCGCACAAATCGTTGACCCTCAAACCTAAAAAGCATATGATTTTTTTAGAGTACACGAACTTTTTGACATCTTATCACATTTCTCGTGACAAAATACTGCTGCCCTTTTTAAAACTAAATAATTACTCCCGTTTTCAAAATTAACCAATGTTTTTCTCAAAAATAACTTTTTTTACAAGTTTCTCCAGGACCTCCTCGCGGACCACGTGGCACAAGGCCGCGTACCACAGGTTGAGAACCGCCGTCCTACGGAACCTACATGTAGTCATGGTGTGGTACTGGGACATCTGAAACGCCCTTTCAAGACTGGAAAATGATGGAGGGCTGAGTCAGGAAACTTCATCAGTTACTCGTTTAAAACTCGATGAAACTTACACGAGAAGTTAATCTTTACTCAAACACCTTTAAAATTGTTTTATATATTCCATAATAACCATGCATGCAATCATCGCGTGACTTTTACTATAATCGAAACTTCGATTTAGTGAAGAGCTCACATAATGCAATTAAACATAACCGATAAGAATACTTCACAATATTTTCATTTATAGAATATATTCACCACACTATGATTACAGCCAGAGCTATGTAAGGCGCCAGATACATTCTACGCCTCCATTAACAACGCTTCCGTCAAGCGAATGAAAGTTGAGTCTATCTGAAGTGTTTCATCCTATTCGCAAGCTTCACCGCTCCATTGTATTGTTTATTTCTCACTCCCTCAGTCCAGAACAATTGTTGGTGAAGGAGTTGCTCAAAGTCTTTACGAGGCTGATTGAGGTGGAATCAAACCTGCAACCTGTCGATTGCAAGGCGGAGACTTTAACCACTGTATCACTCCGTCCCACATCATAGATAAAGTTATTCTGGAAATCTGATACGATCGTCAACTTCACGTCAACAGCAATAGTAGCGTTTGATAGCAACCTTTACCAAGACTTATACTTGTAGTTAACATCCATCAGATACAAAACACCTTTAAATTTGTGGGATCCTCTTTTATAATATCTTGCACGTATTTTGTTAATTGTCTTAGCGTTGACTAGGTTGTATTTGTCAATTTCTCGCTGAGGTCTGAATCGTGGTGGGTGACCCGCTTGGACGTCTAGAGAAACGTATTGATGTTTAGATGTCCAATCTGGTAAAGCAGGCGATTCCAAGCTCCGCGATTAATGCCAATGGGTGTCGGTGAGTTTGCCACAACTCTTTCGAAACCCATATCTGAACATTTAACATCTTTGCAGGCTACAGTGCCAGTCCCAATGATGATGTGTAGAGGAGGGCGACGCTAATCAGCTCTGTTTAGAGATAATTGTGGCAAAAGAGTGATGTTTGATTTCGAATAATAATACGTGATATGAAAATCTACAAATCTCAGTCCATCTTGTCTTCCATCTTCACTTTGACTAAGCAATTCGTAAAACCCTTTTCCGCCCGAAAGGCCGAGTTCACAAATATGAGAGAGAGAGACAGCTTAGTGGAAGAATAGATATTCCGGCATCCTGGGTCTTTGTCATTGCGCCCCCCTACAGCGCTGAGGTGTTCACATCCGTTTCCACATGGGTGGTCGTAAGATTAAGACTCACATTTTCTTCACAATATCAGTAGACAGGGTTAGCAATCCAAGACTGTATTGACAATCCATTGCACAGTATAATTGAACCTTGTTTAATTAAGTATTACAACATTTATGTCTGGTATAAGCGATACTTGATTATTGCTCAAGTGAAGTCTTAATAATATTATCCGTCTATCATGTCCAGAAACAAAACTCTCGAAATGTAAGACACCGCTAAAATACTATTCAGTGCGGCAATATAAATGGAATTATTTAAGCCGTTATATCTAATATTTTCAAAAACTTTTCCGTAAATATATTTATACAAGTTTACTTGTAAACGGGTGTCAGAACTGTATCAACCTGAACTAAGTGAAAAATCGGTTGTATGTATGCATGTATGTATGTGTATATTTCTATACCGCCTCTTTCAGTCCACTACTGTTCAGAGGTGGTCCCGACTACAGCGGGAAGGTGTGTCGGAGTTTTACACGCCGAAGCGCTTCAGCAATTGTGAGTGAAGGACTTGCGCTAAAGGTCCTCCTCCAGATCAGCCACTTGTAAGGCGTTTCTCAAACTCTTTGTGCTATGGATCGACGTCAACTCGAACCAGTAACCCTAGGGTCGAAAGACACCGAATTACAAATTGCGCTAGTTGATAATAATAGTCTTTTTAAATTATTGTCAAAATCTGCTTTATCGATGTTAAACCGTTGTTGTTTACTTTTGCGATGCTATTTTGTCACATCAAAGATCATTAATTAAAATCATTTTAAAAGCAAAATAGCACACTAAGGCACCGCATTCAGTGGCGTAGCTAGGGTCTTTTGCGCACGGGGACAATCCCGAAATTTTCGCCCCATCCTAAAAAAAACTGATGACCTTTTTTTAGTCTTCGCCTTTATTTTCGAAATTGTGCGCCCTATTTTGCCCAAAATAAACTGACTGATGACCCATTTTCCGAATTTGCGCCCACATTCTAAGCATTTTTCTAAGGTGTTTGATTGCCTCTTGCAGCAGACAGTGTTAGATTGCAATGGATCAATTTAATATAGAGTCGAATAAAAACCCAAGAACTACTAGACAGTTCTTAACACATTTTAAGCGCAACACACAAGTAATCACTATTTCGTCCAATGCAATTAATTTTAACTGAAACAACATCAACTCTCACAGACAACATGATATATACCAAAGCTTATTGACAATTAGTTCTACTTTCATTAGGACCTGTAGGAGGTGTTATCTCACCTACAGTAGGCACACTCCATCAAATAGCACTGTCTGCAACACGCAGGCGTCCATATATTGCATGACGTACGCCGTACGTCATAAGGTAGCGCAGCCTTAAAGACCATTACGTACGACGTACGTCATAGGGTACGAAAGGGTCAGTAGCTGTGAACAATTTAGCTGGTTCAAAATCATGGTGATGCTGTTTAAGAGTGGTGATGCTGTTGTAGCTGATGTGTACTCGGTAGGACTTTCTTATTGAGATGCATTTGATTGAAGTTTAAAATGTAATTCCGAAATGTTTTTTTCTGCAATCGATGTGTAATCGAACAAAAGTTACATGTTTTCATGGTTTATGTATACTTCTGTAACACAAATTTCGAAGGTGTCTCAAATACAGCAGTAAGGAGGCAATTAGCCGCACTCTGTAGGCTACACTCATTGAAGTCAAACTACGATGTCACTTTATTTCCTTTCATGTTTACCATGTCTTGTATGTGGTAGTGCCAGTCCATGGCATGAGAACTGAGGAAGGCGACGCTAATTATCCAGGTTATTACACGAACACAATTAATGTCGTTAAAACATTAATTGACGTTAAACTTAGAAATCGTAACGACCTCGCATGTGTCGAAAATCCTTTCTCTTGATAAGTAAAGTCTAATCATCATCATAATCATCATTATCATTGTTTCAGGCGAAGAAGATCCCAATTAATTCCGCTTGATCGCTTAGCTAAGCCCATGAAATCAGAGTTTTTGGACACCATTAAGACAATATAACACTATGCTATAAGTATCCTAAGGATCGAAACACTGGTAGTGTAGATCTTGAATCCGGAATAATATTATTAAGAAAATTGGAATAACTTAATATTACCAACATATTTCTATTATACCGCCCCTTCAAGTCCGTTAACGATTCAGAGGCGGTCCCAATCACATCCATGAGGTGTGTCGGAGTCAAGACTCAACGTGGCGATCTTCACCACTACACTACCGCGCCCAACTAATACCGACGAAAGTTATTTTTATTTACTTACTCATTTCACTGCCGCCCCCTCAATTCCCTTGCTACTCCGACAACAGCCGGCAGAGATGCCAGAGTTTACACGCCGAAAAGCTACGAGCAATTGTAAGTGAATGACTTGCTCAAGGTCCCTCCGCTGTGGATCGGGTCTAAATAGAATAAATAAATAAATAAATAAATAAATAGATTATACCTCTTTACCATCCCTTTAAAGGACATCGACTCACGTGCATTTCGTTTCTGCTAACTTTTCATTTTCTGCACCTAATATCGAACGGGTCTTGTGAAACGATGCAGCTGCTGGTAAGGCTATTGAGTAGGAGGTGACAATACGCAAATACAAAACGTTTAGTTCATATCAGACACCTTTCAAACTATTTACAGATAATATAAATAATAATATCTAAGGGAATCGTAACTTCCATTGATGCTAATGTGCTTGTGTGTCGAACAATGCTAGGCTCAAGCAAATTAAAAAAGGAGGGTGACAGCAGACATCTTTGATTTAACTCATAGTAATGTCTAACCAAGTTGAACTTTGAATTGCTGAATTTCTATACATCATAATGACTTAATTATACTTTGCTGAGACTCAAGGTCTTTTAACAGAAAGACTCTTGGTTCAAATATTTGGGATGTGACCATTAATTTACACAGAAAGTGCTCGTCAAACAAACACCTTTTAAACTATTTTATTAGATGGTATAAATAAAATAAATAAAAAATAACATGTAACGCCAAAGTGATCAAAGGGAATAACAAAGACTAGATGGAGATGTTTGATGATGGATGTGCTTAAATTAAGCGTCACTATAATGTGGAATGCTAGCTATCTGAACAATGTCAACGAATTTGTTAAACTGTGTTTCTATTAGATTATTTCATTTGTATATTGATTGTGAAATAGTACTTGGTAGTATGTACCTGATAGGATTCAAAGGATATTTTATGTCTGAGATGCTGTTTTGTTAAATGAAATGATTAGTATTTGATTCTTAATAAGATGTTAATATGTTGATTGTAAAATGATTAATATCTGATGCAATACCTGATAATATAAGTAGTTGATATTGCTATTGGATGACTGATATAATGTTACTTGCATTGTATGTAAATACTATTGCACATTGTGAATTGTCGTCAACGGCCTGTGCTGCCTGTGCTGCCATACGATGACGTTAAACCTTTGAATAGTTAAATATTGTTTAAAAGACTCTAAAAATGCACGGCAATGGCCTCTGTTGTCATAAGCTGTCGTTAAACTGAAGAAACACGCACTGAAGAACTATATTGCATGTCAGCTCTTTCAGCTGCTTGGATCGGGAGCGCCTATGTTGAAGCTGTCTTTACAGACGATATATAAATATAAGTTTACAACTATAATTATAGTGCTATATGGGCGTGTGTGGGGCAGTGGGGTAGTCAGCCCCTTGCGACCGAATCAGACCTGAGTCACACTTAGGGGCTTTGAGAAAATCCTTGACTAACAATTACTTTGCGCCTCTGTGTGAAAACTCCGACACACATCTGGGCTGTAGTCGAGACCGCATCTGAGTAGTAATAGGAAACTTGAAATAGCGGTAAGGAAACTTACGAATAAATAAATAGGTAGGCCTAATGAAGATAATTGGCGTGTCTCCCTTCAATATTTGTACAAAGGGTTGGCACCCTGCAGTAAGAACGAGAGTAGAGGAGAATTCTGAAGCTGAATGCTCGCCAAAGCTCTTCATATATAGATGGGTCATTCTGTCGAGACAAAGTCTGACCAGCGCACGAACACAATATGCAATGCGTTGTAGGTAAGGAAGCCAATGGAAGGTGTTTCGTAATTAATAAGAAACCGGAACAAATATTGGGATGCGGGAAACGATGCGGGCAGCAATGTGCGCAGAACCCAATTCAGAAACCGAATAATTATATGGCGCTAAAGGAATCTAGATCATGTAAAGAAGTGGCCGGGAATAGATCCCTGAGGCAGTAAACGGGTACAGGGAACCCCCAAGAAGATCTGGTGGAGCCATGCATGGGTCATCACAAAGGAACGGAGGCGACAAACTGATATGAGCCCTTCCAGGGCGCTGTTTTAAATGCCCAGTGAAACAGATAGGTGCTTCAGCGAGAAATGCCATGGGTAACTGTGTCGAATTGTGTTGCAATATTGTTAGTATATCTAGTTTTTATAATTCTGGTCAAGTAACGAATTAATATATTCAATGAATTAAGTCCATTTTAAAGGTGTTAGACTGTAACAAGCGACATCATGCGGTTGTCTACTTTGCCTCGAAAGCCTTTTACTTCTCCATCGAGAAAGAGTGCTTTATTCACAATTCACTGTGTAGTATTCCGTTTCCTCAAAACACCTTTGAAACCTTCATCAACATGATACTTATTTGCGAATGTTGATTAGGCTCATGGTTGTAATAAACCCGAGCAAATTTATCTCACCGCCAATGTTGTCATAAACTTTCGTTAAACTGATGAAACACACACATTCATTTCATTTCGAAAATTTATATAGCGCCCCTTCAAGGAACCTACTCAATGCTCCCTCATTGTTGAAAATTTAATGATTGGCTAAGGATGTGAATTTGAAGTGGTCTTTGTGGTCTCTCTGCGAAAATGAAATGTCAATTAATAAACTTTCTGTTTTGCAGTTTATATATTTTCACAATATCGTCATAATTACCATGATTAAAAAATCGCCCATATTAATTTAAAGCAGTCATTACGATATAATTTATAATAACAATATTTACGTGAAGCGCGCAAAGATGAATTTATAAGCTAATCCCAGTTGACAGTCAATGTGTTTCAGAATAAAGTATTCAGCCAAGTTACTGATGGTCTAAATCTATGAGTAATGTTAGTAAAACTGATTGTGCTGGATTTGCTACGGCAGTGCAATATGTCCATTTCTAACACGTGAGAGGCCACTAGCTCAGCATTCAAAATACGCCGAACCGCCACAAGCAAAATTATTATATTCATTTATTAAATTAACATTGACGGACCGCAACATGATTTCAGGCAGGCTATACAAGATACGGCCCGCATAGCACGTCACGCAGGTCGGCCATTGCATCGGGTTAGCCTTACACTAATGGTCTAAGTGCTGGAACGTTCCTGGTATGGCCAAACCAGGAATGCGGATGGGAGTTCTTATTTTCCAACTGACACGAGACAAACCACACAACAGAAAACGCCTTTGGCGGCTAATATAAACTTAAAATAAATTACTGCCCTATGTGGGGCTCGATCCCAAGTCGCCAGATTAGGATTTAGCTTGTCTACCAGTCGCTCTCTCCATTAAGCTACGGACCCACCCAAAAATTACCACCCTAAAATTTGAGTCTACATACGGCTCTTTATAATTATAATAATTATTATGTTCGTGAGTGTCTTACATTCGTTTAACGATAGCTTATGACAACAGAGGCCAATGCCAAATTTTGGTTGAGCGTATTAATTTTAAATTCGATTAAATTTTTACTTTTTCACCCGACTACAGCGCTGATGTTGAAGCTCATGTAGTAAGCCATCTGGTGAATGCAGTTTGAGTCTACGTAAGGAACTCCGTCTTAGTTCATGTATTTCTCGTATCAGTGCTTTATGCAGTATTAGAACATGCAGAAATCGTGGGATTAAATGAACTGAAACTAAATTTAAAAACTATATTAAGCCCTTCCCCACAGAGTGTTAACGACTTGTTGCTCAATGTGCGGGTACGACCCTAGACCCATTGGCACTTGGCGTCACTAATTTATGCCTCAACTCTGCGTGTCATTGCCTCATCTATTCCCTACTCCCAGTCTTCAGTTTTTTTTATGTCAATTATATCTTCATTCTATAATTGTAGTCCATCATAACGGCCTTTGTTGTCACGAGCTGTTATTAAACTGATGAAACACACACACACACTCTGTTGGAAATTTCAATCTTTTAACATCAATAATTAATATTGTGGTCAACGGCTTTCAAATCTGCAAAAGGTGTAGATTGTAGTTTGTATCACTGGGAAATGTTTCTCATTAGACACCTCTTCAACGTAGCCATCTGACCTTGATATGTTTCGTCAGCTATTCGCAAATTACATTTGACCGTTTCGCATCCCAATATCAACGCTCTGCTCGATTCCACTGTTTGAAGACTTTGTATAATATAAGGTTGTAACTCTGCGCCAGCTCTCACTGGAGTTGTCTCAGGTACAAGTCTAATTATTACAGAGGTGGCCAACTCAAATGTTAATGAGTTTTGCTGAACTTACACTAGCCTACTATGGACCTTGAGCAAACCATCCATTCACATTTGCTCGAGGCTCTGATCTGCATTAAATCCGGCTAATACCACAGCACCTGTTGTTATTGTTGTTGGTTTGGGAGCGCCTCTGTTGAGGTTTCTGTAAGAGGCGCTTTATACATTGAAAATTACAACAAAAATAATCGGTACCGCCTCTGAGCAGTGGTGGACTGGAAAATACAGTGTAGAAATATATAATTTTATATCAATAAATTAAATTAAATTAGAAGCGCGATTTCAAGTTGTTTTATTAATTGTTCGTACGTGAATGCTGCGTGATTAGACTCACCTAAGATAAATCTATTGCTAAAATACGAAATTCGCGTTTGCCATGTCATCGCCTTTATACATTACCCAGTCATCAGTTATTTTATGTTAAATGAAGTCTTAAATCTATAATCGCAATCCATCCTAACTCTGCCGCATATTTTAAAATACCATCCCATCACTCCCATCCATTGGTCTACATCTTGCCATTGGCTAAAAATCCAAGATTGAATCCACTTCCAAGTTCTCGCACTAACTTTTAATTCTCTGCAATACTCGCTGCCCAAATATCTCGGTGAACTCTTTGTTATCCAAGAAACGTGTTCCACCCGATCATCCGATTGACTCACCATATCACGACCTTCGATCACCAGTAACCTAAAGATCTCCAACTAATCAAGATCTTACTCCGCATACGTCCTCTGGAACGAGCTACCCGCTGAAATCCGCAAATGTTCTGTTCCTCTGTCATCAATGTCAATATGCATCATCATCGGCCTCAGTTTCTTCTGTCTATTACCCCTCTTGATTTCCATTCAAAAGTGAAGTCTCATCTCTTCAAACACTCATATCCCGACTGCGACTTCTCTTAGCCCCCACTGACTAACTACCCTCCCAAACGAACCAAACGACACCAGCCCTAACTGCTGTTCTCCCTCCTCTGACCTCCAGGATTCTCGGTCCTTGACCACGACGACATTCCGCTGGACAACCCTTCTGATTTGACGAAGCGCTCTGGAATTTCTAGTGCTCTGCGTTTGGCCTTCAACTTCTTCAAGTAGCGCTTTAGAATTCCGAGCTTACGATTACGATTTTTTATGTAATATGTCACACAACTTTATGTAAAGTTTATTGAAGGAGGACTCTCTCAAATTAGACCGTCATATATATAGTACTTGATAAGCAGGGACCTACAGAGGCGCTATGCAAATTCCGACTGATTGATAACATAACGTATTTAAGCAATTTCCTTTCTCCAACGGATTATAACCGTATGACTATTCTTTTGATAAAATTCAGTCAATTTAACCAAATTGCACGCGATCTAACACTAAAATTAAACACCCTTAATTCAGATAATAATATTATAGATATAATAATAATAATAATAAAACAGTGGGTGACGTCACTAAAAGTTGAAAAAAAAAAAAAAAATAAATAATATTAATAATAATAATATTATTAATAATAATATTTTACTGTTTGGACCAAATGATCGTTTTGAGGTGCTATTAAACAAATATTATACACTGTGTCCAGATAAATATAGCAACCTACGATGTTAATGAAAAATCTATAGTGGATAAAAAATATACGAATGAAAATGTTTTAGTAGAACACGATGTTCAACGAGAAAGACAAATTGTTACATAAACTTTCTGTCAAGCGGCAAAACTCATGGAAGCCATTTTCCAAACATTATCTTAATAAAGTACACATTTACAGTCAACTAATATTTTATCTGTTGGTATTTCTTTTAAAATCGATTATTATCTAGGCCTATTATAGTTTTTCATCCATATAAATATGATGGTAGGGATTCCATATTTTTCCGTACACAGTGTATGTTCCATTGTTCCTACTGTAGTAAGCCGGGGGTTTATTTTTAGGAGGTTTCACGAGTTCAATCAATCAATCAATCAATCAATCCGTTTATTAGAAAGACAAGACAATCAAATCAATAAAAGAACTAAAATAATGTATAATTGAAAGAAATCGATGATCTCCTCAAAGTTGAAACGTTTAGCTTTTACAATACAATGCAATACAACTGTGTACGCGTGTGTTACGCGCCCTAATAAAACAATGTCTTGTTCTATTGGGAGATGGTTTTAATGTAAAACGATTTCCATGACTATCGTTTCCAATCCAGACACTGTTAGATATTAATTACCTGATGGGAAGGATGATTTCAACTTCAATTTCTTTCATTAACTGTTTTCATCATCATCAACATCATCATCATCATCATCATCATCGTCATCATCATCAATCATCATCATCATCATCATCATCATCATTATCTCTACATCTAAGATGCTTTTTAAATCGTTTTGTAAATAACTCTCTATTTAGACACCTTCAGCACGTTGTTAACTGAATCTATTTACTAATCACATTAACAAACATCAATCGGTTCTTGCGACGCCTTGATATTCTAGAAACTGAAATAAGATAACGCTTTGTTAATTTATTTTTAACATCAGAAGCAACAATAATTGCGTAAAACCACCGCTTTATTTTTCGGTTAGTTCTATTCCAACGCTGAGTTGAAAAGTAGGATAATTCGATTAATCTTTTGCAGATAATAATGCTCTTACTGATTCCTTCACTCACACTTATTGCTCAGGCGCTTCGGCGTGGAAAACTCCGACACGCGTGCAGGCTGTAGTCGGTGCCGCCTCTGAGCAGTAGTGCTCTGTAAGGGGTGGCATAGAAATACCCAAATGCAATACAGCTCAGTGCAATGCTTGCGTGTATAGAGTCTCTTTAGACGCAACATTAGTGGGGGAAATATATCTTTCTGACTCAATTTAAATGAGGTGCTTGCGTGTTGCAGACTTTCTTAATATACGCCTTAGGTAAGAGATGCCGATTCAACCCACTCCAAACAGGCCAAATCAACGATACAAGACTCGTACCATCACAGACCCACCTATTAATTGCACTGTAACTCGACGTAGCGCTCGTGACTAAGATGTGCCCACTGTTCTGTCGATCGAGTAGCACTTTGGAAGTTTCGTTATTACGATGATTTTTACGATTACATAGACTTGATTACACAAGGTAGATGACTTGGTGGAGGCCGTATGGCTAGCCACACGCCCTGTCCATAACAGTATATGGTGAGTATACAGACATGCATGCATGTAGTCTCCCCCACGTCGCCAGAACTTTTGAACTCCCTGCTGATGATAAAGACAATTCAAACTACATATCTAATCTTCTTTGCCAGCAATAACTTACCAAATTAGTTTAATCTGATCGTGGTTTTCTATCAGTTTTAATTAAAGAAAATTTCAAGAACACTCAATTTTTCCAACTTTGTCTCCAGACAACATTTGTAATACCTGCGATATCGTGATTGTATACGTCAGGTAAAAATGAAATATTTTTAAAATTATACGGATATCTAAAATATTTGTAAAAATTGGTCTGCACTTTTTAAAGATGTCAATTTGCAGTATAGGATAAAATAATAAGAGACGAGAATCGTGAAGGAAAACAGTTGATTGAAGTAATCCGCCACGGTCAGAAGCTTAATGTAGAGCTATTTGCATCAGCATTAAAGGTGTTTTAATTAGACCACGTTGTTTACCTTGCCCCTCTTTCGGTAAAAGGCTGAAATACGCTTTACCAAGTTTTCTTGTATCCGACGGCAACCGCCTCTATTGTCATAAGCTGTCGTTAAACTGATGAAACGCACAGTTGTTTAGCTAACATATTTTTTTATCAAAACGATTATATCTTACTGCTAGCATTAATATTAAGGGTGTTTCCATATAATAAAGTTGCAGCTTCTCAATTTGGTTAAGGACACAGTATAGAGTGTCTATTGTTATATTCATTCGTTAATAATCTGTTGGAAAACACTAAAATATTTGTATATGTTATGCTGTCAATCAATCGAAATTTATATAGTGCCTCTAGGGCTACATGTACTTATTAATTACTAGAGATAAATACCCGTCAAATATGACGATGTAATTTGTGAGAGCCTTCAATAAATCATGCGCATCATAGTTTGCCATATACACAACATAACATCAAAAAGGATTTGAAGTGATTCACAAGACGTGGGGCTGTAACCGAAGGGTTACAGTCTCGAATCCCACCCGCTGCGTAGGGACCTTTAGCAAGTCTTTAATTCACAATTGTTTCAGGAGCTTCGGCGTTTTCACTCCGATACATCTCAGGGGGCTGTTGAAGAAAATTTGAAGTTTCCAACATGTAAATGATAGGAAATTTCTAAATTATGCACATAGCCTACTACTAAATAGGACATCATATTATTTCGTAATCCGTGTAAAGGGACAATAATAAAAATGGTGATTATTTTGGTTTGATAGAAAAATGTAAGACAAGATAAACATTACAGATCAAAAATTGAAAGGCTCTAGCCTATATATACGTTGGAGTTTCAATGAGGAAGAAAACAAGTTGCGGTTAATCGATTGCTTCGCACTTGTTCAAATTTCAGTATGAATATAAAGTCTTGGCTGCACTCAGATTATCTTTATCGATACGGTGAGTAGGCTACTATCGTGACGTTTTTGCTCGGTGAACAATTGCTATTTACCAATTGTCGGGTAATACATTTTTCATATTCCAGCAGGACAGTGCTCGTGTTCTTAAGCAAGATAAATTAACTGTTGAATGGCTTTCAAGAGAAATTTCAGACTTTATTTCACCAACAGTACTATTTTCTACCTTCCAATAGCCCTACTGTCAATCCACTAGACCTCAAGCTCTGGAGTGTCTTTCAAGTACGTGTTTTCGAAATAGCATACCGCGGCATAGGCGTACGTGACGTTGTCCACCTAAAACAGCGAATTATGTAAGAATGGAATCGCTTTGATCACGGGCTTGCTGATAATGATATCAATGAATGGCGAAAGCGCCTTAGAATATGCATTCGAACTAATGGCAGGCATGTTGAACATCCACTTTGAGGAACAGCAATTTACTCAAATTATTAAATTCCTATCTTTTACATGTTGGAAACTTCAAATCCTCTTTGCCCAAATTTGAAGGTGAATAACTTCGGACTCTGTTGATGGAATGTAATAAACGTTTCATGAAACATTGATAATTTATCGCTATTTCACTCGTTAAAATTATAGAAAGCTTAATTTAGAATTAACAAACATATCGCAAAAAACAAAAAGGGGTCACTTCAATTAGAACTCCGTGTAGATATGCTACAGTAGTGTTGTCTCATATTATCAACAGCTTATGACAACATTGGCCTTTGCCGTCACTTGCGGCTAAAAAACACCATATTTGCATATCTATTTTTAGCTCATGCTTATTTGCAATATAACTACTCCACTTATAGATTAGCCTGTCAGTATGCTCTCTCTCTCAACTAAGCATGGGCCCCGTAAGCATAAAGCAATATTTGGAATACTTAATTCAACTTTAATTCAATACTAAAATTTAAAGA
>JAQFXW010001890.1:0-13975 GCA_034693945.1 Dendrobaena attemsi
ATAGCCTAGACTAATCTTATCATTCTAATGTCTGTGTGGACCCAAGAACTTCCATAATAATTTTGTTGCGATCATGGTATTAAGTTATGTAGGCCTATATATAGGCCTAAGCAGGCCCATTATAATTGGCAACGTAAACTAGGCTTAACCAAAATGTTTTCTATGAAACTAAAATTTAGAAAGCATTTGAATACAGAAACCAGAAAGAAAGTCGCTCTATAAGAGAAACTGTAATATCAAGGAAGTCACTAAACTTTAATCTGTGAACACAATTCTGTTCATTTACGTTTATTGTTGATCACAGAAGTTGGAAATTTGGCGTAGGCCCTACAGTTAATTTTAAGCCACAGGCTTAATTAACCTCCCGATATGATGGTATAAAAATTAGTAGGCCTATATCTAAAAATATATATTATAGTATTAGGACCTATCGGTACATTATCGCATACATTGTATCCTAACGTGTTTCCTTTTTATCATTTTCAACAATGATTGTGCCTGACGTTTGTATGGAAAACAGAAATTGAATGAAAGCGCCAAATTTCTCAGCCTCCAGTCAGTAGTTTATCAAGGTCGAAATGCAGAGGTACACAACCAAAGAGAGCAAGTACACATCATAAGACAGGCTAATTTTATTTTGCATTATACGATGATGGGAGAGCAGTGTCAGACTTTGGGAAAACGATATAGGCCTATATGAGAGTGTCTATATGAAAGAGAGTTTTAAGTTTCGAATGAAATGCTCTTGGAGGTGGATGCTAAGTAGATCTATAGAAGTAAATCGACAGCATAGTCTAGGATATGAGAACAGTCGTATTTAGGCGTATGCCTATATACAGGGTGGGCCAAAAAAGTGAGATCCTACGGTCTTTTCCTAATATTTCGGTCAAAAGTAATAATTTTCAAATAAAATTGTACAGACTGAAAGTATTTACGCAAAATTTGCAAATTTCACCAAAATATCTCACACAGAACAAAAGTTATTCTACTATTAGTGACGTCACCGGCCACTGCTTTTGGTGTTTCAATAATGTTTAGCAGTTTTTTGCTAATATTTTCGCAATAAAAAAATTAAAATATTGTAATGAAATTCACAGACTTAAAGGTAACTCATATTTACATATAGCCACCAAATTCTATCAAAACATTTCAAAGTCAACAAAAGTCACAGCACTATTTTGTCACCTTCTGATGCATTACAGTTTTTTGAATCATCAGAGTACAGCAGGTAGACTCATTAAAAGTGGTGCAACTTTTGTTGACTTTGAAATATTTTGATAAAATTTGGTGGTTATATGTAAATATGAGCTACCTTTAAGCCTGTGAAGTTTCAGTAAAAATAGTTTTACTTAATGCGGAAATATTAGCAAAACACTGTTAAACATTTTCCAAGCACCAAAAACAGTGGTTGAATAACTTTTGTTCGGTGTGAGATATGGTTGTGAAATTTTGAATTTCATTCCAGTCTGTAATTTTTTTTAAATTCTAACTGTTGACCAAAATATTAAGAAAAGACTGTAGTGTCTCACTTTCTGGCACACTCTGTATATATATTCTAGGTCCAATAATTATGCACGTATAGTGTCACTTGTCTGACGCTCATGTGATAAAACGGAATGACATTTGCAGAAAATTAACAGAAATCAAGTAGGCTAAAACACGAATGTAATGTTACGTATAGAATTTAGATATGCAACCTATGTGGTATTACAGTCTCAACTTCTCGCGTTTCCAACAAGTTGCGCACATCTCGCGACTATTTGGCTGCAGACAGAAAACACTTTATTAGCCGTATCTTTGCCGTAGACTTCGCCCGGGATCTGTGGAATATTCAGACTGCTCGGATACTTCAGACGATCAAGACTGACGACCAAACTTTCCACTTCATTCGAAAGGCGACTCAGTTCGGCATCGTTGATACCGAAGCTGAGCGAGTTCAGGTTTTCGTTAAGTCCCGTCGCTGTATTAGCATCTCGGGCGTACTTGACTGCGCGCATCGCTATTTTGGCCGACTACAAGGACGAAACACAGCTAAGCTATATTATACATGGTCCATACTTTATAGCCTAACTGTAGGCACTCCTACAGCTTGCGTCTTTCTACAGGTATAGGCCTACCATTAGTTCATCACTACCATACCTAAAACACGTGAATCTGGTTAATATGCATCAGGGCATGTTTTAAAAGAAATTTACAATTGCACAAGTTTGAGGCGGAGCCCCAGAACCTAATGAAATTGTGACAATTAGATGCTAAATGGAGTACATTCTTGACTCTTATTTAGGCCCCTACTTCCCATAATGTGCCTATAGCCAATGTGCAGATCAGTTTGTAATCACTAAACTCTGTCAGCAAGCTGAACGAAAAGTTGTCCAAAGTTGAAGTTCTGTCCTATAATTATAGTTTGGTCAACATAGGCCTAGTTCTTAGTTAATACTATAATTAGGCCATTCAACGTAGGGAGAGTTGTTCTAATTAAGAAAGTTACTTTAACTGAGCTATCTTAGCTTGCTGGAATGAATGGCTTAAAAAAATAATCGCTTAGGTTGATATGTCATTTGATTCCTGAAAGAAATATATTTTGAATGTATTTAACAACTCACTTCGTAGCATTTAACGCACATCCAATCGTATGACGGATGTTCCGATGCATGTCCATCGTTCACGGATGACTGGAGGTTATGCTCTGCCTGTCGCATCCACCGGCGGGCCTCCTCCGGCTGCGGATTTGACTGATGCGTGAAACCTCTGAAGAAATCCTCGTAATTATTTTCTGACCGGTGGTAACTTCCACTGCTTCCACTCCTCGACGAGGAATGCCTGTCGTAGAACTTCTCCTCCTGACTTCGGTACCGCCTGGCTCTCTCCCGCATTCGATCAAAGATGTCATCAAAGTCCGGAGCACTGTTATAATTAGCACTGGACGATGAAGCCGTACTTGAACCCTGTCCAACTTTGTAGTCATCAATCGGAAGGCTTTTCTCCAACAGTTCGATCAAGTGCTGGATTATTTTGCACACTTCCGTGCAGAGTTCCACCCGGTCGAGATTTTTATCGGGGTGCCATCTCAGGTAGAGACGCTTCCGGACGCTGCTCCGCTCCTCTTTCGATCGAGTCCAGGCTTCCTTGAGTATTTTCTTAATTTCAGCGACAATTTCAGCTAACGTTTGGGTCGTTCGAGTTGGACTGGTACCTGTTGTTTCTCTATGGTTGTGATCTTCCTCTGCGGTACCCGCGCTTCCAGCAAATAATACGACTGCCCTCTGGGTGATATCAGGGATACCAATGACCCTCTTGAAAGTAAACAGCTTTATGGGCTGTACAATGATTTCCTCGTCGTTCTTCGTCTTGATTTTGTATCTGGCGGAAAAAATTGGAGCCGCCGGATCTTCCGGTTCTAATCTTTCCACTAACTCCACCAGGATAAATGTAGGATTTCCCTCTTCTCCACGATCGAATGGATCGTCTTTCTCCAAAGCGAGCAGTTGTCCTCGGTGGAAGATGAAGTTGTCTTGAACCAGCAAGTGTTGGTCAATCTCAGGAACGAATGAGCCCAGTGGAGGAACGAATAACGAACGTCGATCTCCTGGTTCTGGAATTGCAAGTTTAGTCAGATACGAATGAATTTCAGTTAGCGGTCGCCAGAGGATACCAGTAAGATCAAGCAGGTGGTTTTTAAGCAAGTCATCTGTTGCCCGGTTTATGGTCTTTGCAAGTATCTCGCAAAAATCATGGTCGCTAATCACTGCACTTGACTGAATGTGACACTTCGAAGGAGTCTCAAAAAAGTATTCATGCTGCCTTACGCTTCCCTCTATTTGCTGGTCGTTGTACGTCAGGTACGTTTCAATTTTGTGTTTACCGACGAAACTAAATCCATCAAGAACAGTCAGGAGCTCGATTGAACGTTGCTCTAAGATTTCTCCTGACCTTTCGATGTTTGCAGGAGCCGTAAGGCAGTACCTAACAATACGATCAAATCCACTTCGAAAAGCTGAATTCCCGAGTCGTGAAGAAATCCTCTGAGCAAAAGTACAATCCACCGTCTGACTTTCCATCAAAACCTCGCAGACGATTTCCGAGACAAATTTGATGCGTTGACTGGGCTTCAGTTTCTCTAAAATCTGTCCAAGCTCATGATGAGCAAGTCCAAAATTGTCAGCATCAATTAAAGTCGGTTCACTAAATTTCTTGATTCGACTTAGTATATATCTGTCGTCACTGAAAGCGACCTCTGTCGAGCAATGCAGTTTATCATCAGTGCATGGCAAGAAAATATCACAAGTAACCAACTTACCTTTGGCAATCAACTTCAGTAAACCTTTTGTTGCTTTTCGACTCGCATTTCTGTCATCAAAATTGAGTTGTTCACTCTGACTTCCATCTGCTATTTCTTTTAAGACCAAAGCAAACTGTTCTGCTGTCAATTCCTTTGTTGCTCCCAACTGCTGGAACAGAGGTGCATAACTACCAAAGTTCAATGGTATTTTATACAAGTACGGCTTTATATCCTCCTGGCTTTTGATGTCAATTGCTATCTGAGTAGGCCTGACCAGTGTATATGTCTCTGCTATGAAAACCAAAGGTGTTCTAGCTAGGATCGCCTTTTCGGGTTCTTCCAGAGGCAAACACTTGTTGAAGAAATCGTAGATCTTTGGTAACACTTCTTGGAATGCTTTCTTTCTGATCGCCTTCTGATCATCAGATTCCTGTTTATATTTCGTGCACAGCTTTTCTGTGTGGAGCGCAACAGCTATACGTTCCGGAGCAACAGCCACATCAAGGGATTTCAAGATTTTTGTATCATCAATCCAACTCGGCAAAATATTTTGCACTGTCCAGAGGATTTCGTGATGCTTGTACATGGTCGATTCCTGAAATGCAATGAATTTAAGGACACCGTTGGAATTCCTTTCACCAAACTGATCATGCAGCAGTGTAAGACTATCGTTGACTGAGCCTGGTGTAACAAATCGTATGGCCTTCACAATTTTCACAAATTCCGGAGACATCGGCTGATTCCAGGCAAGCAAGAGCTCGACAAGTTTCTTTGATTGCTGCACGATCGTCTCTTGAATTCCATCTTCTGCATGTTTTTCTACTTGCTGAGCATATGCTGTGAACATGGCAGGCGTTAGTTCCTGCACAAGACCGCACTGTCTCAGAATTGATAACCAGTCTGACTTGGCATATGGCTCTGGTGGAAATCTGTGCGTTTCCTGCATGATCTTGAATATTTCGTTTCCTGAATCGTAAAATTCAGAAGGTGGAAAAAGTCCAGCAGCCCCAATCTTGGGAATAAATGCCAGGCATTTTAAATGCCCAAGGAAACGATCTAATTCTTCCTTATTCTCTTTTCTATCGGTTGTCTTCAAAGTCTGAATATGAGTTTTCACATAGCACATGTGTGCTTCTTGTCCCTTTAGAGACAAGCTCTTAAATTCCTTTAGAATGAAAGAACAGTACGCTTTGTCCACTGTTAAATGCTCACAATCCAAATATTCATGCAAGGTTTTCAAACTGTATTCCTTTTTAAGGAAAATGAGATTCTGCTGTTCTGTCCAAATTTCCATGTCATTTGATGGAATACCTGATGGCAAAACATATGCTCTTTTCATCAAGCTAGTTTGCTTCTCGTATACTGTGACAAAGAAAGGAAGCTGCTTTAGAATGACCTTTGCATCCGGTAATGACTTAAGGCTCTCAATGGCTGAAGAAAAATATCTCATTAATCGGTTGCATTCATCATTCTTCAGTTTACCTTCGAGTAATTTATTTTTCATGAGAAATTTAAGCGCCTCTATCACTGAAGTTGGCTGCTGAACCTTTCCAAATATGCCATCTGTGAGACGCATTATTTCATTTGTAATTGGTGTTGTTCGAATATACTTGTAATTTGGCTCGGGAACCCCCAGCTTATGCAAAATAGCGGCCATCTCTTTCTGTGTAATATCTAAAACAGACAGGAGAGGTATCACGCCAAAGGATTTGCAGAGAGGATAAAGCATCTCACTTTGACCCAAAAGAACTGGTAGAAGACAACAGTTTGACAGCGGGCACAGCATCTCATGAATAAGCTCTTTGTCGTGCTCTGGCGATTTGCCTTGAAGTTTGGACTGCAGAAAATTCCAGATCATCAACAACCACTGTTGTGCGCTACTCTCTTTCGGATTTAGAAATCCGTCAAGACTTGCAACTGGATAAGAACCATCAGAATCGTAAAACTCTGCCCCTTGAACGAGGTCTGGAAGTACTCGGGCGAATTCCGAAGTCGTGAAGTCCACGCACAGCTTTCGATCAGAGTTTGGATGAAGTCCCAGTGCAGAAGAGGTGTCCAGGTTCATGAACATGTCTGGAATATGTGGAGCAATTCCACTGTATTGTGACACGTATCTTGGTTGACCGCTGTCAAATGATCTTACAAGTTCGTCACATGTCAAGAGAAACGGCAGCCCATCCAGGCGCTCCTTATAATTCTGTGCTCTTGTGACATACTCCAAAAGTGCCACTAATGATGGGACATCTTTGAATGGCGTATTGCTTAGATGCTGCGGCAAGTTCTTCACTTTGCATCTCGTTGGACTCTTGCTGTGTGTTGCAAAAAACTCCATTATGGATTCAGGAGAGACAATCGAAATATCTGCTCCTGCCTTCTCAAAACTCTTGAAGATGCGCACTGGACAGGAAAACATGCTGAACCCACATAGTCCGAGTAGTCTTCTCACCACTGAGCTCTTGGTTTCTTTAGGAGTACTTTTCACCTCTTGTTTAAAAAGGTTGTTTCTAAAATATTCGATCATGCTGGAGGGCGGTTCAGGCAATTGAGTTTCCAAGTTGTCAAAGAACACTTTGTGACCAGTCTCTCCACTCGGATTCCTCCACTCAACCGTCTTGATGTCTTTCTTTATGGCCTGCAGTGGAAGCACCTCCAGTTTCTTTATCATGATGTGCTTGTAAACTGCCACGGTCATCTGCTTAACGTATGAGCTGTCTGCCTTGCTTACCAGTGGGAAAAGCTTGAAGTACTTCTCCATTTCATGTCTGGCTGTGTCGTATGAGTCGAGCTGACATATGTGGTCACGGGTTATTTCCAGCAGAGTGCAGTATGCTGGTGCTATGACTCCTTCCATCAGGCATCGGTTCCATTCAGCTCTATAGGTCTTGTTCTCGTCTTTCCACAGATCTCGCCTGTTCTCGTGATCCAAGGCAAAATGACCATTCAGGTGAACTGGCAATTCCACCAGAACTGGAAGTGGAAGAAAGCAAAAGAGTCTGCTCTTTCTTTCCACCTGCTTAGTTGTCCTTACCAGGTAGGCAACTCCGCCGCGTGGCAACAGCCCAAGGTTACCCAGGCTCATTTCCTTCACAATCTCCACTGGTAGATTGCTAACGTCTTCAAATCCAAATCTTTGCACAACTTGCCAGACTTCTTCGTTTTTTTCACTGTCCTTAATCACCATTTCATAGGAAACCTCTTTCATGACAACGTCTTTAAGTGACATTTCTTTCTTGACAAGTCTTGTGGCAGTGCCTATGACATGTTTGTGAAAATTGGATCTCTTTTTTCTTGATTCTTTAGTCATTTCAATGCTAACATTGTAAACGAGCGTCGTTATGCATTCTTTCCCATTTTCTCCTTCAGTAACGTCAACTAGACTCAGCTTTTCCACTGAGTTAACGAACAGCAGAGTTTCCTTCATGTCAGTCTTGAACTTTTCGAACATTACAGACACGTCCGTAATGCTGACTATTTTCTGGGAAATCTCAGACACATTTGCTGTAGCCGCATTTCTTAGCGGCAAACGAAACAGGGTACCTGTCTGAGATACATCATATTGCTTCTGATCCAAAAGATAACCTTTGAAAACGTCTGGAAACTTCATCTTCAAAGACGCAACGTCATTAAACATGGCACCTGGGTCATCAGTCTGAGCATCAGGAACAAATTTGCAGTTGGGGTCAAAGGCACAAAGGATTGTCCCATAAGATTTAACAGTCGTAATAAACGTTGGCACATCAGTGACGTGGTAGACACAGTTGAATCCAACACCGTATTGGCCGGTCTTTGTTGGATCGTCTGACTTTCCGCCCTCTCCAAGATTCTGAATCCCCTGTAAGTCCGTCTTCTTAAAGGATTTATTGTTGTAGATACACAAGGCCGGACCTTGCAATGGCTTCCAGGAATCTTCGAATATCTGCTTGTCTGGCAGTGTCCGCGTGTCACGAATGAAGTGTACCTCAGTGGCGCCAGAGTCGTCGGCGTTCTGCAGCATCTCCTTCAGGATGTCCTCACTGAACGGGTATCCAGCAAGGATCTTCGTGATTCGCTTCACCAGTCGTTCCTTCTGACCAAAAGGTATCCCAATTCGATGGCCCTTAAGGACACCCTGACGAATCGTTTGCAGTCCGAGTGCCGATGCGATTTCGTGTGAGATCAGGTCGTGGCAGAATTTAGACTTCTCTGCTGCATCTACCAGCCACAGACAGTTGTTGAAGCAGAGGTCTTTTGCGGGACACATTCTACCCTCGGCGTTTGGCATCGGCATATCGCTCAGCAGCTTCATATCGTCGTGGTCTGCTAAGGTAAAATTAACTTCTTCATAGATGCATTTAGTGATAAGGTATATGGCAACGTCCAGCTTTATCTTATTCATGTGCCTTTGGTCACTTTGCTCGTCGATTTCCTGTAGAATCCACTTGTAATCACTCAGTGTGAACACTTCCTTGACACCGATCTCCTTCAGCAGCACAGGGTAAGATCTGACCATGGCTGCTGGAGTTGCCGCCAGGTAGGGTAGTAGACTATCATTTCCAAGCGGAAACTTCATGGCGCATCGCTTTGGCTCAAGAAAATAGTTGGTGTGTTTGTTCGACTCTACCATGATGCTCTTCTGAGAGGCCAGCGGCTTCACCTTACACTTCATGCTCATGTCCTTCTGCACCAAATTATCAAGCCATTTGAAGGTGGCGTCGTAGATATCATTCATTGTTGTAAGATCATTAGAGGACAAGTTCTCGCTTCTCTCACCGACACGCACGACCTCCAGTGCCTGCTGGACTACAAGGTCGGCGTCAATCACTGGACTTTCCAAGGTGAGTTTTCTCTTCGCATTGTGGCAACTGTTGCCAAAAGAGTGCTTCTCACTGATAATTGGGCGCGAGCAACTGACAAGATTCCAGTGGCTTTGTAGAAATCCCTGTTCACATGAAACTAGTTCATGATCAGGAAAATCATCACCCTTCCATTTCAGTGGAAAGTCCTTTGGTTTCTTCAGCACCGGCAGAAACTTGACTTTTCTAATTTTATCAAAAACTGCCTCCTCCGATAACATCTTTTCTGTCTTCAGTTTCAGCTGATCTTCGATCAGAAACAGCATTATCGGAGTTCTGGAGCAAGCTGTTGTCGGATTTGACGATATCACAACACACCTGTCAACAATATCGCGCCAAGGGAGGCTATCCCGTCTCATGCCTAGGCTCACAAGCTTCTCATGTACCTTTTCGTCTACTTTAACCCCCGATGTCCACATAGGAAATCGTCCTTCATCGCCATCGAACAGAGGCGTCAAACGAGAATTCGGATGGATAAGTTCTGCAATGGATCGAAGCTCTGTTCCATCGGGAGACACCGGAATGCAGTCATAGTCCTTTAGGAGAGCTGCTAGTTCCTCATCTGCGATGGCGTGAAGAATCAGCTTATCTCTTTCCAGCGAATCTATCATCCCGATGTTTGGGAGGAACCAATCGGCATAGAATCTAACCTTGCTAAGCATTCTGTTGTCGACCGCACTACGGAGGCTCGTCTGCTGAATTGTCTGTAAGATCTTCTCTGGAATGTCCACTGCATCCTGGTCCTGATCTTCTAGAATGATCCTCAATACCGACAATGCTACGTCATGTAGCTCCTTATTCCAGGACTGTTTGTTCAACATCATGCACTTGGCCAGCGCTGTCCAGGAATTCGCTGTTTTAATCACGCTCATACAATCCTCAAGGGAGCACACCCTTTTATAGACCGATTCTGTCAGACGTCCAAGAAATCCCACTTCCTTGAGAGTACTGTGATACGGCCAAACGGCATAGGAATTGGACTCCGGGCACAAACTAGTCAGGTCTTCCAGCAGGATACAATAGGCACGGGTGACGGCGTCATCTAGTAGAGCTTCATTCCACATAGCCCGAGGATCAGTCTTGTCCATTGGAGAGGTCTCGTACAGATGTGTTCTGCTGGAGTGAACGGCAAAGAATCCATTTATATAAACAGGGAAACTAGTCTTGATCGGAAGTGGAAGGAAACAGAAAACCAAACCATAACTGTCACCTTCAGCTTTGACGTCTACTGCTTCATAGAGCGGACCCTTTGCAACCTGGAACCTTGCCGCCACGCCGCCGAGAGGTATTAATGTCTTATCTCTCAAAGCCATCTTCAGAGCTTTATCTCTCCCCAAGGTTGAGACGACCAGCCATTTACTTACTTTGCTTGTCTCGTTTGGCTTAAACGGAGCATTTGATTCCAAGGTTGTTGTAAACTTCAAGATGGATGAAGATTCGAGTGTAGGAGCTACTCTGGCCGAATTACTTCTGTAGTCAACAAGAAGTTTCGCAGCATTCTTCAGGACAGCACACTGTGCTTCGATGGATGGCACGCTTTTATTGGAACACCCGATGCTGCGCACAACCTTCACTAGTTCTTTGTTTATGGAAAACCACTCCTTTATTCCACTCGGTGGAGAGCCGGATTCTGGTAGATGAAACACACTGATTTTTCGCACGTGTTGAGTATACATTAACAGATGGTGACCTGCATCGTGGAGCAAATTTAGCAATGTGACCATTTCCGTATGATCATAGCAAATCTTGCAGATGTTACTCTTTTCAGCCTGTTCTCTGGTTCTCAACGGAAATCTAAAAAGTGTTCCATTGTAGACATCCATCTGGGAGTCAGTGCTCAGGTCGACTCCGAATATTCCATTCATTGGCTTGAACTGATCGACCAGACGTTGGATCATTTTCCTGCTTTGACGGAGATTCAGCAGCATGCCTGGCTTAGTTTTGTCAGGAATTGCTCGTCCGAGATGCGTTGTGTGCGGATCGAAGATAGCGATGAACTCTAGACTCATGAATAGAGGAACGTCCGTGATGTTGTAAACGGCGTTGAACCCGAGTCCAAATCGACCAATCTTCTCTGTGGCTGTTTCCTTCGTCGCTCCACTCAGCTTCACGATATTGTCAAAGTCAGCATCGGTGAAGACTGCGTCATTATAGGTCCACAGCGCCGGTCCTTGCAGTGTCTTCATTCCCTTGTCAAGTAGAATCGTCTGCGCGTCCTCATTCCTCCTCTCGTCGTAGAGAAATCTGATTTCGCTCGCCCCTGCATCATCTGCATTCTGAATCAGCTCCTTTAGAACGGCCAGTCCATCTGTGTAGTCTCGCAGAATGGCTCGGAGACGCGTCGTCAGAGGTTCAGACTGCCCGTATCCGATGGCCAGCTCCTCTGCTCCGATCGTCTTGTTGATGAGACTTGGTATGTTGAGCTTTTCAGCGGTTGTCAGAGGAACCAGCTCATGTATGAGGAATATGTCGTCATCCAGGTCTTCGACTTTGAATCCATGCTGGTACCATTCAGTGTCGCAGTAAGTACATTCATCGATAGCCTTCATCTCCAGTGTCTGATTGTCTGTGGCGATTGGAATAACGATTTCGCTCCGAAGTTCGTCAGCTATTCCGTCTTTGGAGAATCTGTTCAGAATATTGACAGCCATTTGTATGTCGCGTTCCTTGTTTTTCAGATCAGTGTTATTATCATCGTGGGCTTCTTTGATCGCCTTCAACACATTTACAGGATTGCAAGTCTTTTCCATACCGCAGTGGCTCCAAAGATTTTGGAATTCTGCCATTTCCACTGGTAAAGGATAGACATATGGTTTGTAGTCCAATGCTAGCTGCTTGCTCAGTACTACCTGGTCAATTCGTGCAAATCCGTCCCCATGCCAAACCCATGCCTGATCGTCTAGATGGCTAAGGACGTAATGTACAAGATCTAGGTTTTTGTTCAGATATCGATATATATTAACTAGAACATACTGTACTGCAACTTTCTGCTTTGGGTCGTAGCTTAGGATTGTATTTAGCAGATGTTCTGCAACGTATTGGATTCGCGGTTCGCTGGTCCAGTCGAAATGTTTAGCCAGTGACATAATGCCTGTAGTTTCGAGTGTGGCTTGAGATGATCCCACCAGATAGACGTGCTTGGATGCAGCTATTTCTGTGGGGCATGCCAAGCTGTTTGTTGAATTTTCTCCGACGAGTGACAAAGCTGAAGGGTAATTTTGAGGTCTCGATGAGGCTATCTTGACCCACCTTAACTCCGCCAATTGTGATTTTAATGTTCTATATCCGATAAAATGTTGCGGTAGAAGGTTCTCTCCATACTGATTCAGGAACCCCATCAAAGCTTCGGACTGTTTCAGTTTCGCCTGGTTCGGTGTGGCACATGTGGACAACTTCTCGGCAACTGCAAGTATTTCTTGGGCTGTTACTGAGTCTGCTTTCTTCAGGCCTAAAGTTAGCAATGCCTTGTTGTACTCAGACTTTGCAAATTCACCACATGGAAAGAAATCTTCATCATCAAACACCTTGCGGAGTAGTTCGCTTTGGTCATAGACGTCCGATGGTCTCACGAGATCTCCGTTTTTCTTCGACACGAAACTTATTTCGCATGCGCTGGAGACGATTCTGTAGCTGGACTGCTCAAGTCTCGTAAGATTCCTGCAGACGTATTGCATCAGCTTTACAACGTTGTCTTTGTTGAAGCGGTTATTTGAGACAGCGGGAAAGTAGACGTCGACAAGATGATCTGCGATGCTCGGTGGCCTGATTCCCAGACTTGCGGCTATCTTGCGAGAGCTCTTATCAGTCAGATCCAAAAGTACAAAGGGACTGGGAAGTGGTATGTCGTTATCAACCGGTGCAACAAGCTGCACTTTCGACAGAGATACATAGTGAGTTGTTTCGCCACCGCTGCCGTTTGTCGTGGAAAACATTGGAAGCGATTTCAGTGAAGGTTCATCTTGACTTGTCAAATCCGCATTTGCTACAAAGTCTCTGAATCGCTGCTTACAAACAGCTGAGACTTTCTCAAACAGTTTGGCCATCTCTTGAAATCCGATACGGTTGGCTTGCCGGCGTAAGGCCGTGAGAACGCCACGTGCATTTGGCTGCAGAATGTAAGTACCCCAAACACCTGGATGCTTTGATACTTCCGGTTCTAAGCTATCTATGACATGTACTCCAACCTGTCTACAGAGACTGATAAGGTCCACATGGAGCGGCGTCTCTCCTTTATTGTAACCATCGATCCTGCTAACTACAGGAAGAGCCTGACTCAGTTTGCCAACAATACCTTGACCCAGCGGTAGTACATGCATGTTTTCGAAATTAACCAGCGTCTGACTGAAGTTCCTCTGAAGGTAGGACCACAGATCCGCCAGCCATTTGTCACTGAGCCACTTCTCCATATTCACCTGAATAGTTTCAAACGTTTGCCATCGGTTGAATATTGAGCGCAGCATTGCCAGTACATCTTCTGCAGTGAGGTTCTTTAGTTGAAAAATTCCTAAAAAGGAATAGATTGATAAAGTTAAAACGTACAAGAAAAGTTACCTAATTTATTGTTCAATGTTAAAAACTGTTACTGAGGGCAAATTAATGATAATTATTGCTATAATTATAAACGCCTAAATTCTTTGACAGCTTTAGATTTGATTAATCGATTGCTTTTATAAGTGTATGAACATCTATTTTACATTAACGCTTGCTACAGTGGGGAAATTCAAGGGGAAGTTTTACAATTGATAGCTTAATGTTGACTTTCGCACGTAGACTTTATAGTTACCGCCTTTGAATTGCTCTGCTAGCGCCTCTGAATTGCTCTGCTGAGAGAAGCGCTTTATAAATCTCCAAATAGATAGATAGA
>JAQFXW010001891.1:0-13975 GCA_034693945.1 Dendrobaena attemsi
ACCACCACGGACTTTTCTCATTGACTACCCTCTTGACTTTACGCAGCGCTCGTGAATTAGCTGGTGCCCAGCGCTTACCTTTACAGAGCGCTTTAGAAGTGTCGAGTTTACGATTACGATTACAATTGCTCTATAGATAGTCTTAAGAACTGAGTGCGCTGAGAAAATATCTTGTGAGGCGAGTTAACGTCGTAACTATGTATAAAGCCTACATACCAACCTATGCCCTCGTCAACTGTATATCAGTGTACCCTGAGAGCCCAATTACTAGTTATGCCCCTGCGCACAATGACCATTATTGAGAGTATACATATTTGGTGTATCATGCACTACTATAGATGCAGAGTAGGACCTTAGGCAAAATCTAGAGGCGGGCATCTTGCATTAAAAGTGAAGGACACCGTAGAAATTCTGAAAGTTTTTTTAAATTTCTGTGCACGAAAAATAGCCTACACACTGTCCAATTTAAGTTTTTAAGAAGCTTGCAAGCCTGGATATTGGGGAGGGCAGACATCATTGCTATCCCCCCACTCAAAACTTGAGGGACAGTCCCCTCTGCCCCCCTCCCATGATTTACGCCACTGGGCTTCATGTAGAGTTGTGGACAATAAAACAGTGTTCGCTTAGCAATTAGGACCTATAATTTTTTGCAGGCTATTATAAGGGCCTAAATTAGTTGTAGGCTTTGTAGACACAACATAATTTAGGCAGCGCCTGCATATCGATTCTATTTATCAGCTTATTAATTTGCTTGTTTATTCATTGTTCTTGAAATTTAATTTTTACTATCGAATGAAAAGACCTTAGACCTTATAATCCTTCCCGTGCAGAACTAACATTGGGCAATGCAGCACCTGCATTCCACCTTGTCGAATACAAAATTTAATGAAAACTAATTGAAGTAGCCTATAATTCAGACCTAATGTCTTTTGGACTAGTATCGAAAATGCCCCTACAAACAATGGCGCTATATAATAATTTGTCTGAATTACAATAAGTTATTACCATAATTCCTATTTATGACGTCATATAAGAAGGTATTGTTACGTCACAAGTCACAATTGTTCGAGTCTTCGCTTCGTTCTGGTCGAATTCGCCGGTTGTGTCAATTTTGCATCAGAAAGATTTTCGCGAAAAATATAATCATGGTAAAGATTACGGGTTTGATTTTGCACTTTAAATATGCCTTGTGTTTGTATGTTGTGCCGTATAACTTTTTTTAAAGCGCCTCTTTAAAAGCGTCTCTTGAAGAGCGCCCGATCTTAATCAGGCGTCGGTTTCCATGGCAACCGGGGACCCGATTAAGCTTTTTTCAGTAACCCGGGCAAAATATCAGGAGGGTGGTGTTCTCCAATCTCCAGTAGACTTGGTTGGACATTCTACACATAATTGTCATCGAAAAATATAATTTTTTCGCAGTAAGAAAAAGTTTAAAAAAATGTCGAGCAGGTTTGAACAGGTAAAAATGCCCCTAAAATACGCCCATGTTAAAAATAGTAGACGACCTTCTGATTGTAAAGTCCCTGTAACGCTGTAGCGCTTTAGCAAACGATTTTTAGGCCTAGACTAGGCCTAAGTGGTAACAAGAACACAAATTTTACAGAATTTATTGACAATTACTTGTTTCGAGCACACGCAAGCAGGTTATTTTAACTGCAATGGTTTCCAATTTTCATCTCTCAAATTATAGGCCTACTAAAATTATAGCCTATAGCTACCCAAGTCAAAAAAAAATTAAAACTTCCCGTTAAGTTGAAGACTAATGGCCTTCGAAGTGATTTTCTTGTAACTTTCAAGGCTGACATAAATTTTTAAAACTTTAGTCAGTTTTGAAAGTTAGGATACTAAGTTATGTGAAAAATGTGGCTCTAGCAGTGGGAGTTTGGGACACATCGCTCCAGAGTCCAGATCGAAACGTCCTCTCAACTGCTTTGACTCGGTCAACGACTTCATATTCCCCGAGTTCACTTGGTACGAATATGAAATGCGTCCGCCCCGCCATTTATGCAATCTTGGAGCCATAAACAAATTATGGAAGTTTGAAGATCGTAATATTTATTATGTGCGATAAAAAATAATAATAGTAATGATAAACAATAAAACTGGAGCAGATTTAAATGCCATAGTTCCAAAACAAACAAAGAATAATCGTGAAACTTGCTTTCAGATTCGCCATCTTTGGAGCAGTGCATCTTAAGCTACATGTATTAATTTAGTTGACTGTCCAATGCGTAATTTACGGGTAGCATGCGGCCCTGAGGGTGATTTTAATGGCCCGTCCGAGGTCGCAATTACTGTAAACTGAATTAGGCGTGCTGGACTATCAGTAAAATGTGACGAGTGACAGTTACAATCAGCAGTAAATTGTAAAAGTGCCAGAATAACAGCCAACAACAAACCTTAATATTAGGTGAGGATAACCATAACCATAACCACACTTTTTATTGACTCCAATGTAAAATTTTACAGTAACAGTTGTTTTTAGCAAATAGACTTTGACAATGGAAGCAATGGGAGAAACCTAAGCTTAGGATATTTCTTAGTTGAATTGGTAGGCTGTTCCATATCATGGAAAAAAATTTCCTTGAGTTAGTATGAGTAAAAATTGCCCTGAAATTTGCTACAGATCTTATTTCATGAAAGTTCACACTGAGTGAATACATGAATATTACTACATCTTCATGGTGTGTAAGCCTAAGTGATTATTTTAGAGTAAATACTTTGCTTCATGAGTTGATATAGGTTTATAACTAGGGCTACCGTACATTATGTATGGTTCTGGTGTTTTTAGGCAGATAATTTCGGTGGAGAAGATGGTGTGGAAGACGAGTTTGATGCTGATAATTTCGGCGGAGAAGATGGTGTGCCTGATGTGGAAGACGATTTTGATGCTGAATTAGAAGATATTGTGAATGGCCTGGGAAATGTGGAAGGTCCAGCTGACGATGTGGCTGCTCCAGATGATGATGTGGCTGGACCATCGAAGCGGGTAAGGCCGTCAAACTGCACTGCTGTTATTCTTTCCCCAAGATGCAAATGATTCCTCCAGGGTTGAAAAGTATATTGGGAGGGTATGCAAAACTTTAGTAAATATTACTCAAGATGTTCTCTCGAAGATGTATTTCTAGAATCAGGGCTGTTACTTCTGAAGTACTTGTACTTCCTTGCAACAAGGAATGTATAATGTTCAATTTCCTATACTGTAAAAACACAATTTACGTGCATGATACGCACTCAGTGGCTGGTTTTAAATTGGAAATTTAAATTTAAACTCATTTCCGTATAAGCATCGGAGGGAGATTAGATAGAAGTTAGAGTTTGTTAAGATTAGTTTGCAATGATAGGTACGTTGATTCATAACTATTTGCTACTATTGTCGAGTTGAGTATTTTATATTATATTAATATATTATATTATATTATGATGACAATTTTCAAGAAAGATATTTTATTTTTTTAGAATGAACCAGGCTTGGACGGAGAACGTGCTGCTGGCCCATCCAGCAAGCGGGTAAGATGGCTGGATGATTACCTGTTTCACTATCATATTTAAATAACCAATGGACCAATTCCGTAAAATAATTAGCAGTGGGCCAAGACCAAATTAAAGATTAGATTTATCGTGATATTGTGGCATTTATAAATTACACTCCATTTCAAACAATGCTCTTACCAAACAAAAGTTTACACAGTTGTGCTTGGTATGAATATTCAGCTCTCATAATATAATATTAAACTATGATAAACTAAACTTGATTGAGACGAAGCTAGTTAAGTGTTGTTAGCTGTTGTTATTATCTGGCATCCTAATGCTGGCATGTCGTACATAATATCTCGTAGTTTACAGGACGTCTGTCCCTTATGGGAATCCGCCCGCTTCTCAGTTGTGAGAGTTTTGTGTGGCTTGTCAGGCCTAGCTAATTAATTAGTTTCATGCATATTGGTAATCGCTCTACAGTCTACACTGATGGCACAGATTTTTTGACATTATGCTGTATTTCTCACACAGTTCATTGCTCTGCCCATCTCCAATGACAGTATCTACATGGAAGCTCAGTAGCGCACCATATTGGCTTTGTCGTATGCATTAGAGATTGCTTCATCCCCGAATTCAAACTAAATTCCAGGTCCCAAGCCACAGCCCACTGGCACTGAGTGCAAATTTGGACAGAGCACAAAATGAAGCTAGTCCTCAATCAAAGAATGATTGTAGGCTGCTTAAAGAATCCATATATTCCAGAGAATAATAATCTGTCAAGAAATGGACATGGTCATCTTGTCGTTTGCTTACAAATTCTGATTTGCTTATTAAACTGTTAGAATCTGATAGCAATAACAGATTTCAGAGCTGTTTTCTGAGTTAGCGCACAGCATTACAGCAATACGATTGTTTTGATTGAATTGGTGATTCTTTTATTTGTTAGGTTAAGCTGAGCGATGGTGAGTCAGATACCCCGACGCGCGTCTTGAGTCTTCGCGGTCTGCCGGCTGACATCACGGAGGTAGAAGTCGCCTCTCTTGGTGAACAGTTCGGACATGTGATCAACGTCATACTGACGCGAAACAAGCACAAGGTTCAGCTGGAATCATGCTAACTGTTTTTAACCCTTTTTTTATAGATCTCTGTTGTGTGATGAAATTACAGATTGGCTGCTTACTTCTATTTATTTATAAGTTTGCTTGTTACTGTCAATTATTTACAATTGATCTTTGTTTATTAAATAAGTTAAAATCACATTATATTATGTACTTCCTTTTTTAAAGGAAATTGTCTGGGAAATATTGTTGCCTCCGTGATTTTTCCAACCATCTTTTTGATGGCAAAATAAGTTTTTCAATAAAATTATTTATGTCTGTGCTTCAAATTGCTTGTACCCTGTGTCCATGCTGACATAACAGAACAGTGAAAGCTGTTATTATTCACACGATTTACAGCTAATAGCACGTTTAACAAGGTTAAAACTTCATGCACGCCAAAGTGCAGTTTTCAGTTAGTTGAACAAAGGATGTACTTACTTACCTGGCTTACGGAACTTCTGCAAATTGATAGTGAATGATAATTAACATGTGCTGTCAGATCATGAGAAAGCGATTCCTTTAACCCTTAGTTGGTTCTTCTACTCTTCCTTTAGCACATTATAACTGCAGCTTGTTTATTGCAGGAGTTAAATAACTGCGTCGAAAAAATTTACTGTGTGTTAAATATTAAATGTGTATATTGTAGCGAGCTCTCTGTTTGTTATTAAATGGTCATATCAATAAATATGCTATTTCAATGTCTTAACACGTTGTTTATCTTTGTTCAAGGCTCTGCTTGAAATGGCCGACCAGACCGCTGCGGTGGCAATGATGGACAAATACAGCAAGGCTCCTATGCTTGTGAGGTCAAAGGAAGTCGGTGTCAATTATTCGAAGCACGATGGACTGAAGTTGAAAGTGAGCCCGGATCAGGTGAGCGCATAATTCTTATAATTCGCATAATTCTATGTGCCAATGCCCCTTCAAGAACACATTTATTCTTCTCTTAAGACTGCTCTTTCGCCGCGGCTGGTTTGGGAGTGCCTCTGAGTAGTGTTTTTGAAGGGGCGCTATATAAATGTGTGAATAAATAAAAAATAAAAATAAAAAATTGCTGTTTAGAGTGACAGTGACACTGTAGGGATTCTACTTGGTCTAGTTGAGGATCTCGAAGATGAAGAGCCCTCGAGATTGCCATAAGTATTCGTTTGTCATTCACTGTGGGGCTTGGTAGCGTAGTGGTGAAGGTCGCCGCCTTACAACCGAATGGTTGCAGGTTCGAATCCCACCCGCCGCATAAGTACTTTAAACAAGTCCTTCACTCACAATTGCTTGAGGCGCTTCGGCGTGTTGACTCCGACACACCTCCGGGCTGTGATTGCCGATCGTGACCGCTTCTGAGTAGTAACTGGACTTGAAGGGCCGGTATAGAAATATGTTAATAAAATACATAAATAAAATAAAATTCTCAACTTCTATAATTATGTGCCAGTGCCCCTTCAAGAACGCAGAAAAGCTACTCAGTGGTCTCTTAAGTCAGAGATAGCACGCAAAAGGATGCGAAGTGAGATCAAAGCTGCAACGAGATAGGCGTTGCTGAGGCTGAGAACGGTTGTCTCGATGTAGCGATGTTCTAATCTCATGTGACCTCTTTCTGTTTGATGTCTAGAGCGTGACAATGGACTCTTCTCGTCGTGTTCTTCACGTCATCGTCGACAACATGGCGTTCCCAGTGTCACTGAAGACCATGATCGAGGTTCGTCTGTCACGACTTTCAGGTTGTGACTTTCTTAGAGAGTTCTTGTTGATGCGCTTTGGCATGTCAACTGCGACTCGGCATAAGCGCTGCAGTCAGGAGCGGCTGGAGCACCTCTGAGCAGTAGTGCGATAGAAATATCCTAAACAAATGTACAGCTGTACGCAACTGAGAATGTAAGGAAATTGAATTGTCTTGATATTGCTTTGGAAACTCTTGGTCAGGGGCATAGCCAGGAAAAAGTTTTGGACGGGATTTTGTGTCCAAATTTTCTGATGACCTTTTTTAGTAATTGATCGCTGATTAATCACATTTCTTAATTTTCTCTCTACAGCGAGAAAGCGATATTGCACCCGTAAATCTGGGACTATTATTCCAGCGTAAATTAAACACTGTTGATCTTTTTCTAAGACATTCATATTCCATTTGTTCAAATTTTTTCATCTAAACTGCAGTAAAATTATATTGATGACCTATTTTGTAGACAAATCGCTAACAAATAGTTACAATAGAACTATTTTCAGAGGGGGTTTTGCAGGGATTATGCATTTAAAGTAATGAAAAAATTTGGTGAAAACACTTTCAGGGGGTTGTTTGAACCCATAAAGACCCCCCTTAAATATGCGCCTGCTCTTGATATTGTGCTCTGAACAGATTTGTTTTAATCACTTGATGTCATCCAGTGGTCTTCCAAATCTCCATTCTGATAAATCCCAAGATTATTATGTTAACAAAGACTTCGGATCGTACTAAAAGTCCCAAGTCTCGCTGAGAATTACGTCAAATTTTTATTATTATAAATTTAGTCCTATAGTCCTGTAGACTCTGTACTACTCCGAGACCGCAGTGCAGCCCTTAGGAAAATGTTCCAAGATTGCTCAAAATCATCAGGTCTATCCTAATGTATGCTCGATATCCGAAGATCTTAGGAAGTTTTTCCCAAGCTGCAAGAGCACTGTCAGGTTTGATGGTGCTGAGTAACTGTGTTGTTCAATGGTATATTGTTCTATAATAGAGTTGAGGAACTTTCTTTGAATTAAATTAAATTTTTTTTATTTGAGAAATACCAACTAAAAATGGTAAACAAAAACAACATAGCAGAACAAAAATATATTATAGTACGTGTGTGTATTAATTGAAAAACTGGCCATGTGATTCCCAAATGGAGTTCCCCAGAAAGGGAGAGAAAACCCAAAACAAGTATTAAATAAGATGGGGAGCAATGCAGTCATAGATGCTTGAGGTCTGCCACAAAGAAACAAACTGTGCAGTGTACACTCTGGTCTTAATTCAAACTATATCCGGTTAGCTGCCATGTTCCACGTTGAACATTTGTCAGAGCACATAAGAGTCGTGCAGCTTGACTAAGTCTATAAATTAATGACTAATGAGTTCGGATAATGTAGCAAGTTCCACACATTGAAGAATGATAATATTAACTTAAAATTCCCGAGGCTTAATTATTTTGAAAGTTTCCAACATTTTCATGATCTTTTGTTGGCAGGTGTTTAGCGTGCATGGCTTTCTTTCGAAGATCCTGACGTTCAACCATAACGGTATTTATGTAGCCCATTTTAAATCAGCACATACTTTCTTATTTACTTATTTCCAACCTATATCTGAATTTGTGGTGTTGTCGAAAGTTGAAGAAAAAAATTGGCTATGTTGACATTAATTAGAACGAATCTTGCATCTCATCGGTGCTGTGAAGGACTCTGTATTAATGGTGCATACATTATGTACATTGTGCGAGATGTTGTGTATCGTCACTATCGTGGTTAACATTCTGCCTGTTGCTTAACTCTTAGTGCACTAGTGCTGTTAGTTGTTAAGTAAAGACACTTAATTACCACTTTGATAACTGGAGTGTACGGAAGGTGACTAATTTAAGTAAGTTCTAACGCAGCTCATCATGAAAGTGGTGAGGTTTAATGATACGGCATATCCACGATGGTTTTTATAATTGTTGATAATTGATGAACTAACGTTAATGGCCAAATAGGCACGGCACCTCTTTCAGACGTAAATGTGATTCTCATGCAAATCAAAGTGTGGTTAGCCATGAGTAAAATAAAGAATGTACTTCCTTACTGTGATTTTAATTCCAGTGCAGACTACAAATGTCTCAATTACATTTACAGTAGTTTTAAATCAAAATGTTCTTTCAGAATTTGCATGCGTGCATTTATGCATATGCAATTATGCGGATATACTTATATATTAGATATACCAAGTCTGTGCATTTAGATATGTTAAATTATTTCTGCATATGTAGATGCAATTATGTATTTACTACTGTGTGTGTTTATAGATACATTCCACGTTCTCGTCCAATTTGTCGAGGGTTCCGCAGCTCACAAGGCGAAACTGGTAATTAAGTCTAATCTTATTAGTTCCATTGTACCGTTGCATAGGAAGCGTTGGTTTGAAACGAATCGAGAATCTGTATACTTTGATTACAATAATTTCTTTGAGGCTCACGGATTGCTAAATAGCAATCGCAAACAAGATCGATTTATATTATAAAATACAATATTATTATACGGTCATTCATAATTAGGCAATTGTTTAAATAATTACAACATTTATCATTATTGCTATTGGTGTATAATCGCAGATATTACACAGAGGATCGGAGTTGGTTTCATATCTCGGTATCTGCCACAAGCAAATCTATGTGTCACTGAAATTCTGAACAACACAGTTCGAATAATTTCAGCTTATTTTCAATTCCTCTCCACGGACCAATGAGCGGGACTCCGCGAACCCGCGCCGGTTCGTGGACCTCCACTGGCTTACGGCGTCCAGAGGCTGCGCTTATAGTTTGGGACCGCCCTTTCCAGTATTACCAACATCTATGTGACGAGTTTCGTAATGACGCTACAGAGTGTGTTAGGCGCCTGAAATACAATTAAATGTGGGCATATGCATGCACGTCTTTTCAAGTGATCCCGCGGGCCGTCAATTAGTCCGCGGGCCGCGAGTTGGCCATCCCTGGGTTAGAGTATCTAATAGTATTCTGTTCTAACTGTAACGATTTATTGCTTGTGTTTGGTTTTAGGCGCTCAACGGGCAGAACATCTACCCTGGGTACTGTAAGCTCTACATTGAGTATTCGAAGCTCCAGGATCTCGTCGTGAAGTACAACAGCGACATCAGCGTCGATTTCGCAAAGCCGTTTGATCTTGACAAATCTGGAAATTTCGAAACCGTTACCACGCATGAAAAAGTCGCTTGCGACGGTAACGAAGCAGGTAATGTCAATTTCAGAATGGGGTCAAGTATCGTATTGTATTCAGGTATTTATATAGAGCCTTTATCGTAAGTTGAACTTCTTGGAGGCGCTCCTGACTACAGCGCTGATGCCGAGTTGGAGTTAGCTCTATGCCACCTGGTGAAAGAAGGTAGAATCTACCAATTGGTGACTACGGAATTCGATCTTTGTATCATATATTTTTCATTACTAGTCAGTTGCCTCGTACCACAGAGCAATTGTGATAGAAGGACTTGCTCAAGTTCCCTAAGCGGTGGTTTGAAGTAGATTCGTACTCCTTACCATACGGTCAGAAGGCAGGAACCAAATAGAACAAGCGTAAAATTCAATGAGAAAAATTACTCACCTGATTTATTATTAATCTTTTGACTTTGACAGCTCATATATAACTAAATGCACTCATTCTGATAACTAAATGCACTCATTCTGATAACTAAATGCACTAATTCTGTTGCTCTACTTACTGTACAATATTATTGAATTGTCGTTGTACCTACCATGCTTAGGGTTCAGCGTGAATCATTACTCTGTAGTTCTTTTCAGAATAGCTGGCTACCAGTCATGTAAAGGTGACGTTTGGTGTTAAAATGATCAGTTACTTGTCTTACTTGAAATGCCTGTTTTTGTTGTGAATTTAGGTGTAAGGAGACCACTACTTCCACTCCCAGGACCCCCAATGCCAATTGCACTTACCCACTGTTAGTAAAATTTGACTCATTTTTAATTAAGTATTAGGTATATTTTATTCAACTTAAGGTCAATACGTCTAGATCTGTTTCACTGAGAAGCGAATCAATTTGTCAAGTTATTCATTGTGCTGTTATTTACATTATTGCTTGGCAAATTACTCTCAATAGTTATTGATTGAAATCATTATCAGAATTATGCAGCGATTATGTAAATTGTTGAATGATTCTTGTGTGCGCTATGGATGGAAATGCTAGTGAGATTTCTATGTTACTGCCGGTTTTTGGTAGCTAGGGTAAGGTGTTCTTCGTGTAAAATGGGGTCAGAGTTATAATTTGTCATTCTGCTATTGCTGATTGATTGATAGGAATGCTATATAATTGATTATTACTTTACCTGATTATTTGGATTCGGGGCGTGCCACGGTCAAGCTGAACACAGAGCACCAGCTTATTTACAAGTGCTGCATGATATCAGAGGGTCATCTGTCGAGAGACGGAAGTCCTTGAGTGGCACGAGTCTGGTTACTAGATAAGGCAGAGCAGCCATCTTGTGCTGACTGTGAAGTTTGATTAATTGACTTTATATTACCAGTGAAAGACGACTGAGATTTTATTCCCGAACACTCGTCAAACAATAAATAAAATCCGACCGCTAGTATTTACGTAAATGACTCTGTGAAGATTTAAATATTGTCATTTTATTCTCATTGTTTATATTCAGATGTAGCGTGTCACCTAATATTGATATTGAACGATTATTTGTATATATATACATGTATATATAGTGTAGTGGTGAAGGTCGCCGCCTTGCAACCGAAGGATAGCAGGTTCGAATCCCACCCACCGCGTAAGGACCTTGAGCAAGTCCATCACTCACAATTGCTTGTTGCGCTTCGATACACCTCCGGGCTGTAGTCGGGACCGCCTCTGAGTAGTAGGAGACTTGAAGGGGCGGTATAGAAATGGGTGAATAACAAAAAAATTTAGTATATGATTTAACTGATTTTTTATTGAGTTAATGATTTTATTGCTTTGCCCAATTCTGTTATTTCATTATTTTCTAGCCACCACTTGCATGCCAAGCCAGTTCCTGGCTCCAACAACCGGCACAGCGATGCAGTTCACTAATCCCTACTATGCGGAAAAGCAAATCGGTTCGTCCGCTGCTACTGCTGCTCCACCTCGCTCTTCTTCAGTCGATTTGCCGAAGAAAGTTCCGTGGAGTGAGCGACGCCCGGTCGTCCTTGCCTCAAATCTGGATGAGGGGGTAAGAAGTTTGTCCATGTCTCTGAGAAATTGTAAGAGCCTCAGGTTTTACCGTTCTCTGTCTGTGTTTCAGAAAATCGGAAATTTTTTATTAACCTCACATTCGAGTTTTGGAGGAATGGTAAGAACTTGTGTTTTCCATTGAGACAAATGTTATGAATCTTACTTTCCAGTTTTGGAGAAACGTAAGAACTCGTTTTTTCCATCGAGGGTAAACGTCACATTCCAGTTTTGGAGAAACGTAAGAACTCGTTTTTTCCATCCAGGGTAAACGTCACATTCCAGTTTTGTAGGAACAGGAAGAGCTCAGACTCAATTCTTCCGTTAATGAATGCTGGAATGCTCAGTGTCCATTTATGTTGCCATTTCAATGGAATGGTCGGCCTTCATGCCATTTGTGTTTGTCTAGTTTGAACACAGGAAGAACCACAGATTCTATTATTGTTGTTCTTTTAGTGATTTGGTAGGATAGTTTGTATACTTTTTATGTGGATTGTTTATATCCATTGTTAATTAAGAGATCAGACGTTTGCGAGGCTAGTGGGAAATGACTAAAAGGCATCGTAGAATTGAAAATGCCCCCTTTATAGTGTATGCATAATCATCAGTCAGGTTGCTGCTACATTGAGATTTAGAAGTTTCCTTCATGCCGTTCCGTGTTTAAGCCCACAAGGTCAGTTAGGAAACGAACAATAAGGTGACTGATTTTAATTCAAATGATTTGGAGTTTGTTTATTCAGTTCTGCTATGTTGTTATTTTTGCAGAGGGTCACCACGGATGCGCTCTTCACACTCTTTGGTAGGCCATTATTCTGTCTGCTAGTTTTGGATAGCTTCTATAGAGGTATTTTTCTGGTGATAATCATGTTGTTAATGATGATGAGCAGGATTATAGTTATGAATGAGATGATGATGCTGAGGCTGGCTGTTAATGATGATGATGGCATTTGAAAATATCAGTTTCACCAGCTGCTGAAAATGCTTTCCGCTTGGCCTGGATCGGAAGTGCCTCTTGGTAGAGATCCCGAAGCGGGGCTATATAAATTTTCATTTATTAAATGATTGATCCAAAGCTTGACAGGAATAGCGATGTGATCATCGGCTCAGCTGAAATCAGTTTTAGGTGATGGGATTAATTGACTGATTATTGACAGACCTCACAACCAGTTGTGACAGTTTCATTTGTCTTCTTACCTTAATACATTAGTCAATTGCTCTTATTTGCCTTTATGTGAAATCCGGGCTGTCTTACTTAGCGGGACTGCTCGTCCCTTTGGACAGTCCGTTTGTATCTAACTATATAACTTTCCACTTAGGTTAAGACTTATTACTTAATTGTTTTTTTCTCTCTTTCTATGTAGCTTGTTTGATCTTATTGTCTGCAATGTTGGATGCAATAAAACTGATTTGATTTGATTTGACTTCTGTAGGGGCTTTTCTCCTGACGCAGAAGGACGTTTTCTTTGCCTACGAGCATGCTTGCTTCCTTGCCTCAGCGATTATCACAAGGGATGATCCAAACATCAAAGTCAACCTACCACCACCGGCTATTGTCAAGGTCTGGTACTATAGATTTTAGTTTTTGCTTCACTTTATGCCAGGCTTACTTTACCTATAGATTTCTTATGCTTAAAGCTTTGTTATTTAAAACTAGAAACGCATATTTTTAATTATTCAGTTATTTTGAATTTTGTTGAGGCCCTGTAGATTTTTAACCCTTACGCTGTAGCTTTTTGACCTCTGCCCAAGGCCAGCTTAGCCTGTGTCATTTCGGTTAAACCACGTGACCCAGGCAGAGTTCTTGTGACCAAGGGCATAGCCAGGAACAAATTCTGGGGTTCTCTGTCGAATTTCATCCAAACACATAATTTCTCTTCTTGAAAAAATATAAAAAGACTTCTTTCGTGTTGGTTAGGGTTTTGTACATGTAAAGACGCCATGCTTGCACCATATTTATCAGAAGGCTCTTCTTTCTGTAGCCAGTGGCTCTGTGGACGGGCAAGCAGTTGTTCGGTCTCATCATTCGACCGAACCGCCAGCATCCGGTGAAGGCAAATCTGCGAGCGAAGTGTAGCGGCAAGCGCTACGAGGACAAGTCGAAGAAGGAATACCGGTGTCCGTCGTGTCGTGCTAGACAGGAGGAGGAGCTGAAGTCCTCCGTTTCCACGCTACCGGTTCCATTGTGTCGGGGATGCATCGTCTACAACAAGTACGGCAAGAAGGAAGAAATGGATCCCAACGATATGTGTACGTCATTCAGACTGTGTAATAATTTGACAGAGGACTGTGTAAATCTGTTTCACCTAGGAAAATAAACGGAGTTGAACAATTTCATTAGATGCTTGGTTGTTTAACCCCTTCCCTGGGAATTTGTATGCACTAAGCCTGGTTTTTGGACGTATATAAGCGGCTTCCCAAGGGAAGAGGTTAAAGTTTAATGAGATACGAAACCGTGTGAAAATACCAATGTTTG